>CAAKHF010008587.1:2458-14285 GCA_901007745.1 Hippocampus kuda
ATTGACCTTATCCATATTGCATTTATATTGCACTTAATTGAACTGTGTTTTCTTTTCTCTTAAACTTTCTCTTCTTTCTACCTCCAATTTTGCTGCTGTAGACTGCAAATTTCCCCAGTGTGGGACAAATCAAGGTTATCTTGTATTATCTTATCTTGAATGAATTCTTCACCAGAGTAAATTACATTTTATTTGTTAATTGAGTTTGTTAATTATGATCACTTATCAATTTAGTTGTGTTGAGCCGAGTTGGCCTCGTTTCATTGGTTCATTGCTTCAAATTTGTAACAATTGCGAAATCTATAAACATTAGTAAAATATAATTTGCAATGGGGATTGCATTTTTTAGAGAGCAGATTTTAAAAATAGCAGCCCAGAAGCATCAGTACTGTCAGAGCTGGTAATCATTTTCAGTATCTGACATTTTGTTGCTCCAATGCTTTCAAAACCTTATATCCGTTTAAAAAACTTAATTACGTACATTTTCACCTCAACGATTAGAGCTCTCCTATCATCTCATGTGTGTCCCCTATAGACTTCTTGAGAGAGGATACTCTGATCGGCACCAGTTTCCTGCGTGTGGCAGCTCATGATGATGACTTTGGCACCAATGCAGCAGTCACTTACTCCATGTCTAGGGAGCAACCAGAATACCTGAAGGTCAATGCGCTCACTGGATGGGTGTATGTGAACCAGCCAATATCACAGGTCAGTCAAATAAGACTGCAGACGTGCAAACACACTTATTCACACAGTCTGTGCAACCACAGTGGGCTATGTGTACAGATGCAACAGGCTGGGTAAAAATTGGAGAGAGATATTCTGAATCGAGTGACAGATAGGTAACATGAGAGTAGCCAGACTTTATTTTTTTTTAAATAAACAAGATTGTCTACTGCAACAGATACAAATACAATTCAAAAGATGTATTGTTTTAAATAGGATGCATTATCATACTGAGCTAATCATCCTCAATCGCCAAAACCTTGATTAGAGAGCTCATTGCTGTCTGAGACAATTTATTTATTTTTCCTTTGTAGTTCATTATCTGTAATAATTTGGGACATTCATGTGAGGTGCTATGTGTGGCCAACTCGCACCTCATAGTTACTCATTAAAAATAACATTTGCATTCACCACACAATGGCGGGATACTGATGCATAATTTTTTCCTCCTTTGAACACATCAAGGACGTTTGGCTTCTTCTGGAACATTCTAACCATTTTCTGGCCCTCAGGCTTGATAGATGCAAAAAGGTGAATTTTTTTAACCAATGCCGTTGAGTTCTACAATATAAAGTAATCCACTCAGCCTTCATCCATTCGTAAATCACCATTCTCCAACTCACTAGTGTGTGTGTATATGTGTATATATATATATACACACACACACATAAGTTAGAGCTGTCAAATGATTAAAATATTTGATCGAATTAAAAACGCAAATGTTAATTATAACTAAAAATTAATCATGATTACTCACACATTTTTTTATCGTTTCTGAATTTCCCTTTATATTTTTTTGTCCTATTTTTTCCCGTTTTAATGCTCTCATCAACATGGAATCATGGATCAGTTTTCTATGTGCAAAATGCGAATATTTACTGAAACAACGATTTTCAATTTTACATGAACATTTTTCACTTGGAGCAGTTATTCACACATAATCTCTCACACAATATTACTGTCCATCAACAACAGTGAAAAAATATTTTGTCACTTTATAGCTCCTTTAACAGCTCTTTTTATTTTTTATTGTATATTATTATCAAAACAGAGCAATATAACATTATAAAGTGTACATCTAAGGTAAACGAGTACTCAGACTACAGTGGATTTAAGCCATGGTTGCATAAATCGTTTTTCTCAAGTTTGCTTTGAACACAGCAGTCAGGCTATGTTGATTCTGTTGGTCCTTCTTGCGCGGAAGTCTCTCTATGGTTTTGTGTAGACATCATTTCGGATGACTACACTTGGTTCGAGGCACAACACTGGAGACGTTTTATTTTCAATGTGGTCGTTCCGACTGCACCACTGAACTCTCGACGTGCCTCAGCGCACCGTCACTGTCAGACGAACACAAAGAAGCTCCACCCCCTTTATTTATATGGACATGGAACACGGTAACCTTCCACACAAAATATTTCCAAACAAGTAACAATCATGTCAGTGGCAAACTCAACTCAACTGTATTTATAAAGCACTTTCAAACAGCCATCGCTGCATACAAAATACTGTACATGGAGCAATTTCACATATAAAATAAAGAGTAAAACAAATCTGTAATAAAGACGGTAGAAAGCACCGAACAGTAAAACCAAGAACAAATCTAAGTCATGCTGAGTCGAATGCCAAAGAATACAAGTGAGTTTTGAGGAGGGTTTTGAAGATGGGCAGCGAGGAGGCTTGCCGAATGTTCAGTACATCGTACTCAACAAACTACCTGCTCTTTATTCACCAGAGGCTCATCAACCTCCGCTACGTACAATTTCTGTACATAGCTTGTAATGGAGGCTCTCGCTGGCAATCCGTAGTGGAGTCGTTAGATGCAATGCGAAGGATTTCAGCTTGAGTCTAGCTGTGGACAATGTTGACAGGCTTGCATGCAGTAGCCATACATTTAGCTATGGCTTCAGCAAATGTGTTCTTTGTCGTGTTATCCATTTTCTTCGCTTTGAAATGATCCATAGCTGTCTGTCTTAGACGAGGGGACGGAGTACTCACATCAGATGTGTGCTTGGCCATTAAGTGGTATTTCAGACTCGACGTGGAATGATGATAGCTCAGTTTACGTCTGTAAAACATACAGGTAATTTTGGTGTTGTCAGTGGAACCATCTGGCAACTTTTTAAAAGTAAATTTTCCATTCATAAACTCTTTAAGTATCCGTTTTCGGTGTCTCGCGCTGTCGTGGCTGGCAAAACAGACATCGGCGTGGACCTGTGCAGCGCGCTTGTTGTTTTGTTTCCGGTTTATTTATAGAGCAACGTAACATCCGCTGTGACGTGTTGCCGTGTTAGATAAAAAAAATTTAATCACATTAAAATTGATTTAAAGTAATGCCGAGAATAACGTGCTAAACTGGCAGCTCTAATATATATAATGGATGAAGGCTGAGTGGATTCATTTTTTAAAGCTTAATTATACTCGTGATAACTTGTCCTGCGTCTAAATATCCAAGGATTGAATCAAGGACGGCCAGATTTGTATGCATTGTACAAATTTCACATCCAATGGCCGTCCTGAGGTCGGCTGCACCCTTGTAGTTGACTGTAAGTGTCAGAAAGTCAACTTTTGAATTTTTCATAGGTGCAGTGCACATTTTTTCTTTTTTTTATTGCTTTGTATTTAAATCTCTTATTTATTCAAATATGCAGCTGTTCTTGAGCCAGAAACTTGTGATAGCACTCAGAGCTGTGTATTATTCAGCACACTTTTTAGCGCGTGGGTATCAAAAGTCTATAAGACTTTCTTCCACTGACTTTATGTGAACTTAAAAGACCAAACATACATGAAACAAAGCTATTGCACATTTAAGAATGGCTCCAGATGGTTTCTGAATCACGACACAGTATCTGTAGTACAACTCAAATTATAAAAGTCATATCAATGAATTGTTATGTTTGAAATTTCTGGTCTGGGACATTATTCCATTTGTTTGTCCTTCTCACAGCCTCATGTTGCAGAAAACAAGTATTATGGTACAAATTCACATCACTACATGGTTCCCAATGGGAATTTATTGACATTGAACAGCAGCGCGTATTCATATGCCAGAGACAGTAAAGGTATGCCGCTTTCACACATTGTTGAGGGGAATAATTGAAAAAAGATAGTGAAGGTTACATTGCGCAGGTTTCGCGGATCTTTTCTGCTTTTAATCCGACATGTTTGATGTAAATTTAATTTAAAGATGTGGCTAGGCATGAACAATCAGAAGTCTGTCATTCACATACTTTTAAAGCAACCGTTGCTGCGTCCACAATGGACATCACGAACAAGAATATTATTCTTTAGTTTCACAGAATAATTGTACTGGCTCAAGAATGCAAAATGAATTTCTACTGGAAGAGAAAACAGAATTGTGATGTGAGATTCCTTTATCTCACCCCACAATAATCTAGTAAGAGAATAATAGAAGTGTGAGGCCTTTCGTTCCATTGACAACATACTGCATCTGAAGTTTTGACATATTCAGGGTTAACAATTTATTTCTCCTGTGAAATAAAAAATGGTATCACATCGCCTGCGTTTTCTATTTAAAAAAATTACAAGGGACTCACTGGTTGTTAATGCATTAACACTAGTTTTGTTCTTGAGTGCAATGTTGATGCTGTAAGGAGACAGAGAAGCCAACACTCCAATGAGGTGTTCAGCTAATTTGGAGATACACTGTGTAAGTGGACGAATAGGGGAGTGAAATAAGCCATTTCCAATTATAGAATAACAGCAATGAAGGAGCTTTTGTGCTACCTGAGTTACAGCTTAATCAACTTCTGCACAGCTCACATTACTGCTTCTGTTGTTATTGCTATGCCTAATTAAGTGGATTTGAATCATTTCTCTGTCAGTCTACCTAGGTTTTGGTTCAGGTAGAAATATTAATTAAAGTCCAATGTCCATTGATTCACATTTAACAATAATAATTGAGCCACGTTCATTTTAAAACAGTTTCTGAGTGTTAAAGAGCATTCAGAGCAAACTAAATACTTATTAAGTCATGCGGTCTTAATTACAGTCATCTCTCTCTCTCTCTCTCTCTCTCTCTCTCTCTCTCTCTCTCTCTCTATATATATATATATATATATATATATATATATATAAAAATATAAATGATAAATTACCCTGTATGATAGGCAGCATGGTCGTCAACTGGCATGCTGGCCTCTCACAGTGCAGAGGTCGGGGTTTGATTCCGGCTTCGGCCCTCCTGTGTGTGGTTTGCATGTTCTCCCGGAATCTGTGTGGGTTTTTTTCCGGGTATTCCGGTTTCCTCCCACATTCCAAAAACATGCATGGCAGATTAATGGATCATGCTAAATTGTCTCGCGGTGTGATTGTGAGTGTGAATGGTTGTTTGTCTTTGTGTGCCCTGCAATTAGCTGGCAAGCAGTTCAGGGTGTCCCCCCGACTACTGCCAAAAGACAGCTGGAATAGGCTCTTTTTGTCAACAGCCATAACTGTATTGTACATGCAAACATTAAAAAAAACAAAACAAAACAAAAAAACAACAATTGGGAATATTACGTGCTCTGAATATTTTGCAAATACATTATGTGCTCATCAAAAAAAAAAAGATCTGTCAGTTTTCTTCAACTCAAGGACGCCCCTTACTCACATTGTCTATTGTCTCGTGCCTTTGTTGAATTCAGAGAAGCTACATCACACGGGACATCAGCGCAACTGATGGAGGCAACAAGAGCACCTCTGTGGAGCTGGCCGTCACTATCACCAATGTAAAGAATCAACCTCCACAATGGGAAGAGGAAAGCTACAGTGTCATCATCCCTGAAAACACGGCCAGAGACACACCTATAGTGGTAAGAGTGCCCTTTGAGGACCTAAAAGGAGGGCACAGTCCCATACATCCATTTACTTCAGCAAGCTATAAGCAAATGGTTAATTGACAATGATGCAACTAACTGCACATAAATGGATTGTTGTTGTTGTTTTGTTTCACTCGAGAGCATGAAGAATAACATTAAAAAACAGCACTCACCCATCCATTTCCAATGTCTTACATCATCCTCCATGAAACATGGAGTAACCTGCTAATTAAAGAGACTGACGGACAAACATGACATTTCATTTTTCTCCTTTATGTTCACAGTCCAGCCTTGATGGCGGTCATGCTCTACTGAGTGCTTTTGTACTCTTGAGTAAAGGCAGACTATTGGATGAAGCTCTTACAGTATACTGATTTACAATTATATGAACTGTCATTGGTAATGGTGTGGTTCGCTCACCCTGTCACTGACTGATGGCATGTCAAAGGTTATGACACCGCTTGTGAGTCTGAATAGACAGTGAAACCCGTTTTGGATGTATACTGAGGGACCTTGAAAAGAATACGGAGGACTGTATAGAAAATAGATGGATTATGAAAGCAAACTGTCTGTGATCCAAGTCTTTAGATAGGTAAAAAATATGGTTTGTATGAATAAAAAAAAAAAAAAACAACAACTCAATTTTTCATTCATTCAATAGGTTTGAAATACAGGCTTTTCTCCTTGAGATTACAAAATGTGGAGTTTCAATGCTCTGCCCCTGACTGTGTCGGTTTTCACACTTCTTGTACACCTGAAAATGTAACAATTTTACCTCGCATGCCTCAAAAAATGTTCAAGGAGGACAGCAATTGGTCCATTTCTGAATTCCAGCACTTTCAGTTTCACTTCCATGCATCTCGAATAATAATGATCCTGCCAGGTTTTCAAATGAATGACTTTTATCTTTTTTGTGTCAAATAAAGGAAGCAAGTAATCTCTTTCCTTGAGATCTAAGTCCCGGAGATGCGATTGGACTCAAGTCAACTTGAATCACTGTTTTGTGACTTGTGACTTGACCTGCTCAAAACTGGAAGACTTGAGACTTGCCTCAAACTCAGGAGTTATCCACTTAACTTGAGTTGATGACATGACATTGTGGTTGGACAGCCGTGAAGATTGTTTATTCTACATGCTAGATGTTAACGCAAGATACAGTATCAATTTGTTGATAATGCAAGATGTGAATATGGAAGAACATGCTTGGAATGGTGCTGCCATGATTGGAGGATATGCTGTCAGTCAAACCTCGACCTTTGAAGAAGCACATCCTCTCATATCAGACAGATGTCAAAGCGTGATTCAAACTGGCACAATGCAAAATAAAAAATGTGTTCATCAAAGATAATGGACAGCCAGACTACAACATTGGACCTGGTTGATCATTTGAAGACCCATTCTGCCCAAATATCTGAAAACTCTTGAGCCTTTTCCTAAGGTCGGTTATTGGTTTGCAAATGTTAGCGGACAAAATCCTATTTTGCTGACATTCAGGCATTGAATCTTAAGCAACACATCACATCTATCCATACAGCTCTGCTAGATTAGATATAGATATATAGACATCAAAGACATCATGACGTGACTTCACTGGTCCTCTCCCTTTATGGAGATCAAAAACTGCATCTACAAAGGTGACTTGATTTGGGACTTGATTTGCCTTGAAACAGCTTGTGACCCAACTTGACTTACCCAAGACAAAATGATTGGCAATGTGCTTAGGACTTGAAGGTTAAGACTTGATACTCATATAACTTGAAGTGCTGTTTGATTCGATTACACGTGTAGTTCCTGTGGGTAAACATAATTCCACTTTCATTCTACACTTTCCTGAATTCTATTGGGATCAAAACAAACTCTTGTTTTGATTAAATCAATCAATAATTGCACCATTTTCATTATTCTTTGAGGACCCGTAATCTGATTTTGTGATACACGCAGTGTGAGTATCACAACATCATCGCCACAGTGAAGAGTTGATTACTTCTGTGAAATGATGCCATTGCCTGGTGCTTGCAGCTGCTCAGCTAAAAACTCTGCGTTTGCTCCTCACTATATTTTACGCTGATAAGCTGTCAGAAAAATGCTGAAAACGACTAATGCAGTGCTTTGTGGCTGCATCACTGATGGATGATACTACTCAGTGTAAAATGCTCCAACAAATTCGTTGTCTTTTTTGGTAATTACATCCCTGCAAAAAAGTCTATTTCATCATATTGTTATATGATGAAACCTACGCGCTAAATATTTAGTTTGGATGACCACTAATAATATAAAATGTAATTGTCCTCATATTTGTAATTAAGTTGGCACACCTCAAAGTACAACCATTATCCGTTCCATGAGTCCAATTGTCTTAAACTGGATTATTTTTTTCTAAGATCCCTACTAAGCAAAGACAATGGAAAAAAAGCAGGGGTGGTGGTGGGGGGCATTAGATTACAACGGATGCAGCACCCTGTTAGAGATGTACTGACAATTTACGTGATATCATGACATAATATATGATGAGGATTTATTTTATGTTACCTTTAAGAATAGTTGCTAATCGCAACTTCAAGGTGTGCGACTGAAAATGGCGTCAGTATGACTCACTTTTTAGTGAGTATCTCACAGTTTAATGAACAACGTAACTTGTTACTTAGCTCAGTGAAAATGTGCTGTGTTCTCAGCCAGCAGTATGTTATTTGTTTTTGGTTCAACTCGACAAAATCACAAACAGTGACTGTCTGTATGAGACTGTCACCAGTGGCCATGTCACACACAGCAGAAAGAGCTGCGGTTAAACGTGATGCATAAGCGTTTAATTATTCATTCATTCATTTTCCGATCCGCTTTATCCTCACAAGGGTCACGGGAGCCTATCCCAGCTGTCTTCGAGCAGTAGGCGGGGGACACCTTGAACCGGTTGCCAGCCAATCGCAGGCCACACAGAGACGAACAACCATCCACACTCACACTCACACTCACACCTAGGGACAATTTGGAGTGTTCAATCAGCCTGCCATGCATTTTTTTGGAACGTGGGAGGAAACTGGAGTACCCGGAGAAAACCAACGCAGGCCCAGGGGGAACATGCAAACTCCACACACGGAGGCCGGAGCTGGGATTGAACCTCTGCACTGTGAGGTCGACGTGCTAACCACTGGACCACCAGGCCACCGAGCGTTTAATTATTTACAAGCTATTTCTTTACGTTACTACAAGATGATTTAATAAAGTATAGATAATACAGAGTGCTATTTTCTTTATTAAAAAAAACATTACAACAAAATTTGTTGTTTTTTACTGTCTGGGACAAGTAAAAACTGTGTGCGAATATGCTCTCAACTTTTTACGAACCCTGATGAAAACCCCAAATTCACTAGGCTATGGTCGCAAGCCTTCGCCGCTCACTGAGATACCAGTCAAATTGTGAAACCGACGACAGTACAACCATACAGCATAATACTCTTTGTAGGCTGTAGGGAATTTTACCATTTTCCATCAAGTGTCTATTATGTTAAGATTAAAGCTGATTCGTCTGTCTTTGGACTCTTTTCAGACAATCAAGGCAACTTCTCAGCTTGGTGACCCGAGGGTTACTTACAATCTGGAGGATGGAATGGTCCCGGAAACGAACATGCCAGTTCGTTTCTACCTCTCCCCCAATCGGGAAGATGGCTCTGCCTCCATCTTGGTGTCTGAGCCTCTGGACTTTGAAGCTACTCCCCTTTTTTCTCTGCGAGTGCGAGCACAGAACGTGGCTGCAGTGCCGCTTGCAGCTTTCACCACAGTTTATGTGAATATCACAGGTATGGCTGATATGTCTGTCACTTGCTTATTATGTAGCAGTTTCACTTTTTTTTTTTTTTGCTGGATCCATTTTCACTTACTATAATCCTCCTGTTGAAAAAAACACACACACTAAATAGCTGAAAAAAAAGTTATTGCTGAAATTACTCTTTTTTTTTTTTTTTGATAGGTGGTTGGACGGAAACTAAAATCATCTGTAGCCAGCGACATTTTTTTAAGTAGACTTTACAACTACTAAATTAAACATGTCTCAAGATGCAGATGATTTTTCGTGCACCCACTTGACCAAATTCAGGGTTCCCACTCTTCCACTTGCTTTTTTATTTATGGACCTTTTAAGGACTTTTGAGGGCTAATGTAGCAATTTTTAAGGACTTTTTTTTTTCATTCAGCGGGGGATTCACGGTCGATTTAATGCCCGCTCAGCAATATGCGGGCTGAACAGAAAGCCACATATCACTGAGCTGGTGTTCAAATCATTGCTGCCAAAGGAAGGGCACATCTTTATTTTTAGGGGCAATCAGCTAACCCTTTATTTGACATACAGTATGTCACATTTTCATTTTCCTACTTGTATTACAGGTAGGAAAATGAAAAAAAAACTTGAATTCATTCTCAAATAAATTACACTAAGAAAAATTTAAAATTTGAAAATATAAATCAATATAAAAATAAATAAATATAAATCAATTTATTTTCGAACAAACAGAACACTAAGAACAGAGCTAATGGTCATATGGGTCACCTGCACAGGGTTTAGAAAAATCTGGTTTAACTAACAGTAGTACTGCTTGCCCAGCATGGCATCGATCTATTGTTGTTACCCGAAATGACCCAAAGTGATCACGTGATCATCATTGGAACTGATCGGAGACGGCGGAAAAGCAGAGCGGGAACCAGGAAGGCATGTAGCCCGACAGCGGGGTTTGAGGGGAAGGGCGCCAGGCGTATTTTCCAACAAAACTATTCATTGTAAGGGTGGGGAAAATATACACAAATGAAATATACACCACAGGTTAATTTTTAAGGATTTTTATTGATTTTAGAAGCTTTCCCTGAAAATTAAGGACAATTAAAAACAGAATTTTACAACTTCTTTTTTTATGG
Organism: Hippocampus kuda; assembly: GCA_901007745.1. Taxonomy (NCBI): domain Eukaryota; kingdom Metazoa; phylum Chordata; class Actinopteri; order Syngnathiformes; family Syngnathidae; genus Hippocampus; species Hippocampus kuda. The sequence continues at coordinate 12,907 of CAAKHF010008587.1, forward strand.
ATTTTTATTAACTTTAAGGACCCGTGGGAACCCTGACATTGAGTAAATTCACCACTCGTTGTTTTTCAATGTATGTAGCATACTGTGGTGACCCACAAGGGAGAGACACTCACCAGGGAACTCTTCCTATTAGGGAGAGGATACATGTTTGTGAGTTCAAAGGGTTGAAAGGGACTAGCTTGCTGTTTAAACAGTCAGTTTTGTTTTGGAGAGTAAAGAGACATGACTTGCCTTTGTCTCCTCACCTCGGCATTTATGTCGTCTCCACAACTGATGACCCCTACGTGAGTAGTAATGTCAATTATCAACGCTAACATCTCTGCTACAACGGTGAAGTTGCCCTACTTTTGGCAACATGGCCCATGGCTGTGATTTCAGCACATCGAGGCCCAGTTCAAGCCGAGAGGAATAAAGCAGAATGTCACAAAATACTTCCATGTGGTGGCAGCTTTGGGTGCCTCGATGACAGCCAGAGTGATGGCGCTGCTGGAGGGACTCCACCAGCTATTGGAATGGCGTAGCGATATATATAAGGGTGTGCTGGAGCCTATCCCATCTGTCTTCGGGCTGGAGGCAGGGTACACCCTGAACTGCTTGCCAACCAATTGCAGGACACACATTGACAAACAACCATTCACACTCACAATCACACCTAAAGATAATTTAGAGTAATCCATTAACCTACTGTGCATGTTTTGGGAATGTGGGAGGAGTACCTGGAAAAAAACCCACGCGGGCACGAGCAGAACATGTAAACTCCACAGGAAGGCCGGATCCCAGGATTGAACCCATGTCCTCTGTACTGTGAGACTGACATGCTAACCAGTCGACTGATTGCAGTGTTTTAATGTTTAATTTAATATAAGAATAAGAATAAGAAAACCTTTATTAGTCTCACAATGGAGAAATTCCCAATTCACAGCAGCAAAGTTATGAAAGGAAGAAGTAGAACAACAAAATATAGGAGCTGCTGGAAAGGCAGCCACTCACGCGGCGCCATTTTGAAGTCAAAATAACAAAAATAACACAACACAACACATAGGACACAGACAGTCGTGCAATCTTCACCACTTTTCTGCATACACTTTGTTGTCTGAAGCAGTTATAGATGAAAGAGGAGAGGATCAAAGTGTCCTTTCACCAGTGGATCAGAGACGTCATGCTGAAAATGTGCACACATCTGCTACAAGCTAAGTTTTTGAAAGCAAACACGAAGCTGTAGCGTCCATTGACGAAAAGAGATTAGTTCACATCTCCTGTCCCATGTAAATCCACTTCAAACTCCAAGCCGCGACTCCCAGTTCCACATCCGCATCGGCGCTCCGCGCTAACGCTCTTTTCTTCTCATCGTCGGCTCCTCAAGCCTTTCATCCATCCAG
>CAAKHF010008589.1:0-30024 GCA_901007745.1 Hippocampus kuda
ATAGGACACAGACAGTCGTGCAATCTGAACCACTTTTCTGCATACACTTTGTTGTCTGAAGCAGTTCTAGATGAAAGAGGAGAGGATCAAAGTGTCCTTTCACCAGTGGATCAGAGACGTCATGCTGAAAAATGTGCACACATCTGCTACAAGCTAAGTTTTTGAAAGCAAACACGAAGCTGTAGCGTCCATTGACGAAAAGAGATTAGTTCACTTCTCCTGTCCCATGTAAATCCACTTCAAACTCCAAGCCGCGACTCCCAGTTCCACATCCGCATCGGCGCTCCGCGCTAACGCTCCTTTCTTCTCATCGTCGGCTCCTCAAGCCTTACATCCATCCAGCCGCAGACCGTTCAACAGCACCGACCTCTCCGCTGAACAAAGTGGGGCTGTGAAAAATGCTGCCCATTACAGGCGCAAGACACAAGCGCCCCGGGACTGTCCAGCAATAAATGTGAATCAATAAATAGCAACCAACAAACAACCAAAGGGCACTTGCGATTATTGCGGGTGAAAGTTAGGTAGGGCATTGTTTAAGTTACAATAAGCGGATGTCAGATCCTGAGGGAGGGTTGCAGTCTGTGGCGGAAGGCGGGGAGGGAGACAGGGAGGGGGGGCGTAGTTTTTCTTTCGTTTTAAAGACCAAAAGAATCCAAATTCGAAATCATCATTGACGTTTTGATCCAAATTCGAGCCCAACTACTAAATTGCCGCGTCAATTTGAAATGGATTCATTGTTCAGCCCCGCCCGGCGGATCGAAAAACAAAGCCCCCACCCGCGTGATGGAAGCTCCTGTGTTGTTGAGGTGGTGGCGTACGAGGAAATGGTGGCGGCCGACGTGCCGGCGGACGTGGCGGCGTGCCTCAACAAGCTGGCGGTGGTCAAGCTCAACGGCGGCCTGGGCACCAGCATGGGCTGCAAAGGCCCCAAGAGTCTCATCAGCGTGCGCAACGAAAACACCTTCCTCGACCTCACCGTCAAGCAGATCGAGGTCAGCGACACCACGGGGCTCCTGTTTTGTCGTCCTCCTTTTTCCTCCAATTCACCCCCCGCCCCCCTTCCTTCTCCTTGTTGCTTTTGTTGTGCGCGCGCCCTGTTTTTGCAGCATTTGAACAAGACCTACGATGCCGACGTCCCTCTCGTGCTGATGAACTCCTTCAACACGGACCAAGAAACCAGGAAGATTCTTCAGAAGTACAAACATCACCGACTCAGGATACACACCTTCACCCAGAGCAGGTCCAGACGTGCGCACGCAATGTACAGTGAAACTCCTCTACAACAAAATCCTGTTTGCGGCAAGAGATTTTTCACAACAGGGGGCTTTTCACTGTAGCAAACGCACAGGCGGTCTAGTGGTTAACGCGTCGACCTCACGGTGCAGAGCTTGTGGGTTCAATCCCCGCTCCGGCTTCCCTGTGTAGAGTTTGCATGTTCTCCCCGGGCCTATGTGGGCTTTTTCCGGGTATTCCAGTTTCCTCCCACATTCCAAAAACGTGCATGGCAGGCTGATTGGACACTCTGAATTGTCCCCAAGGCATGAGTGAGTGCGCGGATGGTTGTTCGTCTGTGTGTGCCCTGCGATTGGCTGGCAACCGGTTCAGGGTGTCCCCCGCCTACTGCCCGATGACGGCTGGGATAGGCTCCTGCAGCCCCCGCGACCCTTGTGAGGATAAACCGGATCGGAAAATGAATGAATGAATGTAAACACACACGTACACACACACACACACACACACACTATATTTTTATTCCAATCGTGCATAAATATGAGCATACACTTATTTGACACTTCATATAGCCAGCGTAGAAAGGAAAAAAAAAACGGAAAGAAATTGCGAAATTGACGATCAGCACTCACTTTCACTGACATCCATTTCTTGCATCATGTCTTTGACGTTGCTTCCTCCTACTTTCATTTTTAGGACTTTTATCCTGTCTTCAAGCGTTGAAGCTTTTCTTTTCTGAACTCCTTGGTCTGCAAAGGTCCGTTTTGTTGCCATTTTAGCAATGTAACATTCGTGCTGCGTCTGAAACGAACAATAACAAATATTTCCTGGACCACTGCGCGTGTGTAAACCAGTGTGGTGGTTGCTGTTGCCGTTTCCGAACGAAGCAGCAGAGGTCGCTGTTGGATTAGACTTTTGCGGAAGGCTCGTTTTCGTTGTAGTGAATCTCGTTGCGAGGCAAGAGCAGAGAAAAAAATTTCGTATCATGGACTTTTCGTCGTAGGGGGAGCAGAAAAGTGGGATTGGCTTTCTTGCATGAACATTTTTTCACACTAGGGGGTATTTTCGCCCATGTAGTTTTTGTTGTGGAGGAGTTCCACTGTATATGCACACACACCGTCGCTACACACAGACACACACACACGGTCGCACCTGAACGTCCTCGATGGTATGTGTGGCGCTTAGGTACCCGCGCATCAACAAGGAGTCGCTGCTGCCCATCGCCAAGAGTTTGGACAGCGCGGAGGCGTGGTACCCGCCGGGTCACGGCGACATCTACGCCAGCTTGGCCAACTCGGGCCTGCTCCGGCAACTCCTGGACGACGGGAAGGAGTACATCTTCGTGTCCAACATCGACAATCTGGGCGCCACCGTCGACCTTCGCATCCTCCGACGCCTCATCGGCCAGCCGGCCGACAGGCGCTGCGAGTTCGTCATGGAGGTCACCGACAAGACCCGCGCCGACGTCAAGGTACGCACGCGTGCGCTCCCCGCCGGGGTCTGACTTCCCGTGGGCGTGACTTGCAGGGCGGTACGCTGAGCGGGGTCTGACTTCCCGTGGGCGTGACTTCCAGGGCGGTACGCTGATTCAGTACGAAGACCACCTGAGGCTCCTGGAGATCGCGCAGGTTCCCAAAGCTCATGTGGACGAGTTCAAGTCGGTCACCAAGTTCAAGATCTTCAACACCAACAACTTGTGGATCTCGCTGAGCGCCATCAAGAGGCTAGTCGACGACAACGCCATGGACATGGAGGTCATCGTCAATCCCAAGGTCACCCGCGCACTCCCACCCCACGGCGTCGCGTCACTTCCGGCTCCCGCGTAGCGTGACGCGACCCGGTGTGTCCGCCCAGACGCTGGAGGGCGGTCTGAACGTGATCCAGCTGGAGACGGCGGTCGGCGCGGCCATCAAGAGTTTCCGCAACGCCATGGGCGTCAACGTGCCGCGCTCGCGCTTCCTGCCCGTCAAGACGTCCTCTGACCTCCTGCTGGTCATGTCCAACCTCTACAGCTTGGACGCGGGTTCGCTGACCATGAGCCAAAAGAGGGAGTTCCCCACCACGCCGCACGTCAAGCTGGGGGGCTGCTTCACCAAGGTCGGCGCTGGATCGCGGGCGCTTTGCGCGTCGTACGCCACGGCGTTAGCCTTTCGATTGCAGCGCCCTTTGATTCACGTTAGCCATACGTCGATTCGGCGCTATGCTCATGTTATCCTCCGCCGTCGCCGTCAGGTCCAAGATTTCCTGACCCGCTTCGACAGCATCCCGGACCTGCTGGAGCTGGACCACCTTACTGTGTCGGGAGACGTCACCTTTGGGAAAAACGTCTCACTGAAGGTACGCCAAAAGTCTACGCCCCTCCCCTCCATGCAGAAAGGAACCGTGCGAACCAAAGTCTGGAGCTGAATGCGAACATATCAAGCGAAACGCCGTAGCTGAGGGAACCGGATTTAGCATCGATGCCGCGCTCCCTTTCAACCTTCAAAGAACCACACCAAACATAAAGCGACATCAAGGTATGATTTTCTGCTGGCAGGGAACGGTGATCATCATCGCCAACCACGGCGACCGTATCGACATCCCCTCCGGAGCCATGCTGGAGAACAAGATCGTGTCCGGAAACCTCCGCATCCTGGACCACTAACTAAAAGCGGACGGCGACAAAAACGATGGCGGGGAAACCAAGCGCGTGGGTTTCTTTTTCACAACGTTGACGTCTGGCCCGCAAGCAGGCCGTTTTGGTCCAAGGTGACCAAACAGGAAGTTACTGTCCACGACCGTGTGTCTTTCAGGTCAATAAATGAAAAGTCATTCTGGTCTGCCTGAGGCTCTTTTTGTGAAATCCTGGGAGGAAGTGAGAGAAAACAGGATGAATGGAGTCCGCTGAGTAATGGGAATGGGACAGTTCTCAGATCATTTGTGAGCTCTGGCTTGGGGATTGGCGAATCGGCTGCGGTTCTCCGGGCAGAGACGCGGCCGGTGTAGTTGCACGCTCGTCCAGCAGTCGGCAGCAAAGCGCCCGCACAATCTGCTGGCGGAAGAGCGTTGAGCGTTGAGCGACGGTTGCCAACCATTGGTTGGCAGCGCGCGTGCGTTCGTAGCCGCTTGCTCCCGCGTCGGGTCCTCGCCTGTCGGTGTGATGTTGAGCGACAAAGGAAACGACCACGGCTGCTGTCCCGCTTTCGACGACAGGTAGGTGAGGGAGCACTAAGACGCGGTTTGTTTGACTGCCGACTGGCTCTTCGGAGAGCTCGGCGTAGCTTAGTTTAGCTGAGCGGCTCAACTGCTCGCGTCGGGGGACGCGGAAACACCGCCGCATTTAGCTTTAGCATTAGCTTCGGCGACTGACATCGACGCGGCGTCACCCGGAGGGGGGCGCGGAGGCTGCCCGTCGTCGCGTTGACACAAACTCTTTGCGTTTGCGTCGCCGGCTCGAAACGTTTCGGACCAACGAGCGTCGGCTGCGGTGGAGGGAGAGCCGCGCCGCTAACGCTCGTGCTAATGCTACGAGCGTCCGTCACAGCTGCTCGTCCTCATTGACGAGTCGGCGTTCAACGCTAACTCCAAATGACACGTTTCCAGTCACATATCATAGAAACGGCGATCAAGTGAACAAAAAGAACGCGATCGAAGCCAATTACGTCGAGCTCCCCCAAAGATCACAATGTTTATCCAATTTAATGCGAGAGACGTTTCTTGCTTTGCGTCTACGACAAATGAGACGCGATTGTGTATCGATCGTTATCTTATTCAGTTTGTTTTGAAAGGCGCATTCAGATCAAGAGTCTGCCTTGTATCCGAATGTTAATGTTTTCTCAGCGGTCTCAGGCCGTGACAGCAGGAAGCTGCGAAAGGTCACAAAAGTCACATGACCCGCTCGTCAACGTTTGACAAGACTTTACTCATGTCACCAGTGCGGTGGCAGCTTGACCTACAGTTTTTCAAGTAGCGAGTCGTCGCGTGGTTTTGTTTGCTCTCACGGAGTACAAGCAATTTCGAGCCCGGCCTTCGCTCAGGTGAAGTTAAAAAAAAAAAAAAAAAGAACACCTGCAAAAATAGGTACTATAATGCCTCAGCACGTGGGGAAGGAGAGCCACGTTCACCGTTTCCTGTACATGACCAAAAAAAAATCAAACTCAAATCTAAAATGACACTACGCGGGTCTGATGGGACTCGCTAGGCCACGCTCCTTCAAGGCGGATATCGGCACCAATTCTACAGTCTATTTCATTTGTGAGTGCTATTTTCTTCCATTTTGCTGTACTTCACGCGAGCGTCCGATGGCATCGGCGGGTCAAATTCAACCCCCGCGTTGTCTCTCCGTGCAGCTAGCCGGTCATGGCGGCCCGCCCCGTCTCCTCGGCGATGCCTCGGCCCGCCGTCCGAGATGGGCCCTTCAGCAAGGAGCGGGAGCCTCCGCCGCTCTGCCCCTCCCCTTCCCGGCGCCGCCCCGCCCTCTCGCTGCCCGACGTGTGCCCCAAAGAGCCCACCGGTAAGAACAAATGGCGTGACGCTCGCCTGAATGCGTCGCCACTGGAAGCGACTCATGATGACACTGAAACGCGTCGCCAGTGTGAGGCAGTAGCAATCCCACTCAACGTCACTCGTATGCAAGAACTGAGCAATAAACCGTGCCGACTCTCGAATGCATCGCCGGTGCAACGAGATGACGATGTCATTTTAACCCCCGCGCGCAGGCGATGGGCGGGGCCTGCGCCAGGGACCGTCGGTGGTCTCGGAGCACGACCGCTGGACGGTTTACAGTTCCAAGGTCAACCTGCCGGCGGCGCTCAACGACCCCAGGCTGGCCAAACGCGAGTCGGACTTCTTCACCAAGACCTGGGGTCTGGATTTTGGCGAGACGGAGGTGATGCCGTCCTTCTGCCTCGGCAACGTCACGCCGGAGCACTTTGGCGCGTACCTGCAGGAGAGCGCGCAGGTGAGCTTCAGCGGCTTTCCTTTTTCTTTTAATCTAAAAGCAGACTTGTTTGAATTCTCTCTTTTTTGGGGGGGGGTGGGGGCGGGGCTTTCAGAGGGAAAAAATCCACAAGCGATGCAAGGCTCTTTGTCCAATCAAAGAGGACTTTGTGGACACCATCTGCAGCACCAGCACCAACCAAGGTTCCAGTTTGCTCACGAGCTGAAGCCATCACACGGGCTTTGGTCACGTGACTAAATTGAGTTTATTTGTTTGTTTGTTTTTTCCTTTTGGGTCTAGCAGATAAGTCAAGAGCCGAGTTGGAGCAAGTCCCCAAGGTAACACGTTTGTCTTCTTCGGCTTCTGCCCTGTCAGTTTGTCTCGAGGCGTTTGTGACTTGTGAGACGCGAACCTTCCACCTCTTGCTACCACAAATTTTGAGATTTTTGTTGTTGTTCTTGATACTTTTCCTTTTTGGAACGAAAAAATCCCAAACAATTCCAAAGATTGTCGGACCTTTCGAGAGTCCGACCGCCCCGTAGCAGGCTCTTCCCGTGTCCTTGATCGATAAGCCTCAACGCGACCGTGGCCACTTTTCAGATGTTCCTGAAGCCCGACTTTGCCCTGGAGGAGCCGTCGACCTTCGACGCCGTCCTGCCGTGGTCGCACTTCAACAGCGGCGGAGGCCGCAGCAGCCGCGACGTGGCGTCCTCCAAACTGCTTCAGGAGAAGGTCGGGGCGACACGCTTCTTTTGTTTTTCAAACATCGATCTGGACCCAAATGATTTTGTTGTTGTTGTCCTGATGATTTTTTTTTTTTTTGTGCATCTTGGACTCGCGTAGCCTTCTGTCCATCGTTGTAAATAGCCCAACGCGAACTCAGGTCCTCGTCCTTGCGTGTTGCAGCTGAGTCACTACCTGGACGTGGTGGAGGTGAGCATCGCGCGGCAGATCTCGCTGCGCTCGGAGGCCTTCTTCCACGCCATGTCGTCGCAGCACGAGCTGCGCGACCGCCTGAGGGAGACGCAGGAGGCGGTGGCCGTGCTGCGGCGCCGCACCGCCGCCATCGACCGCGTCATGTGCCGGGGCCCCCTGGCGGCCCTGCGCGCCGCCCTCGCGCGCAACAACTGCGTCAAGCTGCACGGCAAGCTGAAGCTGATGGCCGCCGTGCACCAGACGCAGCCCACCGTGCAGCTGCTGCTCTCCACGTCCGAGTTTGTGGGCGCGCTGGAGCTCATCGCCACCACCAAGGAGGTCCTGCAGCAGGAGCTGCAAGGCATCCACAGCTTCAGGTGACTCGTCGTCGCCGTCTTTTTAGACCGCCGGCGTCTGAACCGCGGCGCCGGGGCCACTTGTGGGCGCTGTCCACCTTTTACCGTGACCACATCTTAAGGGTCTCCAATTTGTTGAAACTCGCCGGAGATGCAATTGACTTGAGCTTCTTTGATGTGTGAAATGACTTTTTGGATCCGGGCAGGCATCTGGGCTCGCAGCTGTGCGAGCTGGAGAAGCTGATTGACAAGATGATGGTGGAGGACTTCAGCATGTACGCGCGCAGCGAGCTCAGCCGCAACCTGAGGGACGACACGCAGCTCCTGGAGAAGGTCTGTTTTGGAATGGACAAAACAAATCCACAATGCACAATTGAATTCTAATACCTAGGCTAGTCCGGCTTCTGACGTTTGATGAATCGCAAGCCCAACTCAATCGAGCAACGATTGCGTTCTTTTCCAAGTGGCCAGTTTCGAAAGTGGATTTGGGGCTTGAATTGCTGTTGAGAAGGCAGCGCAATGAAGAGTTCTTCATCGATTGGGGTGGGGGGCGGGGGGGGGTGTCCCTGCACCGTTTTTTTTTATCTTGTTAAATGAACTTTCTCACTCACATTGTGTCAAATGCTGCCCGTTTGGCATCGATGGGCATCCTGGAAGGGGGATTCCCCCGTATTCCACCTCTCTCATTTCTCCCCAGGTCGTGTTTTTTTGTTGTTTTTTTTTAAATTCTGGAAAAGTTTTTCCTTGCCCTCCTGGGGGCCAGGGCCTGTCAATATTTCTCAACGGTGGGCACGTGGAGCCCTCTGAGACTCTTTGTAATTTCAGGCTATAGATTTGACTCAAAGTGTTAAACCAGGCTATACTTTTATCCATACTTATACAGTAGTGTGTGTGTGTGTGTGTGTGTGTGTGTGTGTTCATCACAGGTGTACACGGCAAACACCGCCTCACAGAAGGTGGGACACGCACTCGCTGTTGCGGGCTTTCGCGCAGACGTGACCGCATGGAAATCAATGGCTCAATCAGTCATCAATAACTTTGTCTCCTGATCACATTGTGTCACAAATTGAAATTGGCGGATTTACGGGGGGAAATGTCCAAGGAAATACCAGAATTATTCCACAATTTATGATCATGTCAAGGTGACTAGAATTTTTGTCACCCCTGATCCAGAGACGATCATTCTGTCATTGATTGCTTTTGTCTGTGTTGTTTGTGGCATTCCCCGTCCATCAAAAGCATCCTGATGACGTGACGTGTGTGTGCAGGAGCGTCTTCAGTCGCTGGTGTTTGGCCTGCTGCGCCAGAGGAAGTTGGACTTTTTGGACATTTACGGCGACGAGATGATGGCGGCGGCCAAGGCCGTCGTGTCCCAGGTCTGACCGGTGCGATTTTTTTTTGGCTTGTCCTTGTTGTCGTGGCAACGGGAAGTGACCGCCATTTGTGTCGACAGTGCGTCGCCGAGCGACTCCTGTCCATTGACGACATCGACACGGAAGTCGTCACCAAGTAAGTCGCGGCGGTCTGGGTGTGCGTCGCCGACGCCGAAATCCCGATGACGTCACGCCCGCGGGCGCTTCTCCTGCCTCCAGGTTGGCCGAGCAGATGCGTCTGATGACCTTCCCTCAGTGGTTTGACCTCGTCAAGGACGTCTTTGAGTGCTTCCTGCTTTTCCTCCACAGGATGAAGGTCAGTCACCACTTTTTCAAAGATTCTTTCCGATGGAGAACCAAGATTGTGTTCTTGTCTTCTCCCAGGCCACCCTCGGCGTGATCCGGTTGGTGGTCTTGGAAGTTCTGGAGTCCACCCAGAAGACCTCCTCGGCGGGAAGGTCCCACCCAGAGCGCTGTCAGCCTCACGAGGCGGCGCCCGGCATGTGCGGGGACGTCGCCGAGTTGGCCTACCTCACGCACGACGGCCCGTTTATCAGCGACGCCCTCCACGACGCCCACCAAGCCAGAGCCGCCGCGCCCTCTGGCTCGCCGGGCGCCGACTCGGCATCTGGAGAGCAGAACTTCACGTAGGTCGCACGCAAGTGTCACTTCCCGAGAATGGAAATCAGGAAAGTCGAAAAAGGAAAAAGAAGCGCCAATCAAAAACTGTTCGGATGCCAGAATGAGCGCGGTCACAAATTCGAGCGGAAGTACTCGAGGGTGTGTTGACTTGAACGAGTTTTGTTCTGTTCAAACCGATGCAGGGACGACACTGCCGATGACACGATACCATCTGACTTGGAATTGAACCGTTTGCTAAACAACATCCAGGAGCTTCTGCACGCCGCCTCCGACATCAGCCACGATCGCTGTGTCAAGCTCCTCACTGCCAGAGCCAAGGTACCAAAACATTTGGGGCTTTATTTTTCCCAAATTTCAGTTCATTCATTTTTTTTTACATCAAACCGATTCATCCCCCAATCTGCAATCATTAAAAAAAAAACAAAAAACTTCACTTCATTTTTAAATGTTCTTCTCACATATTCCATTGACCGCATCCAATGTGAAAATTGCAAAACGTCGTGAGGGCTAAAAAAATGATGATTGAAGAACAAGGTGTATTTTTCGTCCAGGTCGCGGAGGATCAGGGCAGCTCCACGACTTGGGCAGAGTTCTCGAGGTTCCATTGGAGTTTGCCCAAGCGGTCGACGTGTGTGTGGCATTGGCATTATTTTTTTAACGAATTAATTTCTTTCTTTTTGGCCTTCACTGAACAATCGTCTCGCTCTAAAATAAAATAATTGCTCTAGTGTTGAATTGAAGTGTTCATCTGGAGAAGCGACGCTGCTGTAGCTCGCGTGTCTTCCATTGACTGCGTCCGCCGGCTCACACACACTCCGCTTGTCCGCGACAGGACGGCTCTCTGGAGCGTATCACTTCGTCCGAGTTTGTGGATCTCTCCGTGGCGGTGGAGTCCTTCGCCAAGGAGACGGAGGAGCTGTGCGGCAGGCGCAGCGTGTCCCTGCGGGGGGCGCTGCAGAGTCAGGCCGACCGCTTCGTCCACCGCTTCCACGAGGAGCGCAAGACCAAACTCAGGTGAGCGACCAGCAACCGCCGCGATGTGCCCACACTGATTGAGTTAGTGTCAATGTGCCCCGCAGTCTCCTGCTGGATAACGAGCGCTGGAAGCAGGCGGAGGTTCCCGCTGAGTTTCAGGAGCTGGCGGACTCCATGGCGGGCGGCACCATTGCGCTGGCGGTGCGCAAAGCGGCAGGTAGCCACCAGCACAATCTTGGCGTTGGGATTGGTGATATTAGCTTTTTTAACTCATTCACTCCCAAAGACGTTTTTAAACGTCTTTTCAGACTTGGTCTAGAATTGGCTGGTACTGAATGAGTTAAAGGACCCCACCCCTTTTTTTTTTTTTTTTAAACAACAAAACGCAAACCGAATTACATTCAAATCGGCATGCGCTGACAACTTAAATACTGTCTGTCGCCGGGAATGAGCTCTTCTTTTGTTTTGAGACGTGACTTCGAAGCAGCTTGCAGAGTTGAGTCAAGGAGCAGCTTCTTTCAAGTTCATCATTAACTTTTTTTTTCTCACCATTTGAATACCACGATGTAGTAGCATGATACTTTTGCTCGTGGTTCTCATATCGTCACAATCTACTATAAGCCTATGCCTACGTTCAAACAAATATTCTCTGAAAAAATGTGCCAATTTTTGCAGAATTTTCTCTCTGTTGTCGAGCTCGCAAAATATGAAAGGACTGCCGATCTTCGACCCACTTTTCTCCAGATTGTCGCTACGTTTCTCCATTTTCTCCATTATCTCTTCTATTATTTTCTTCTCTTTTCTTTCTTACCGCTATTTTTTATTTTTCTTCTTCATGCGACCACTATTTTTATTTTTATTTTTCTTGAAGGGTTCACTTTGGCCTGGGGAGTCAAGTTCAGCATTCGCTTCGATGATATCTGGCGCCACCTAGCGTCGTGAAAGGGTATAATGTTTAGACCCCGAATATAAGACGACACCCACTTTTTCAGTCTTATTTCAATGCAAAAAACACCGTCTTATATTGGGGCCAATACGGTATTTGTGGTACTGGTTTGTTTCCCTGAATGCGCCTCCTTTTCCTTTGCTCTGACTGTCTCTGTATCATAAGCCGCTCTCGCACAACTCTAATTGCCCCACGGGGATAAATAAAGTTTTCTGAATCTGAATCTAACTTGGTGTGCCCTACAGATGGAAATTTACAAAAAGAGACCTGTCCAGTGAGACCGATTAATCGAACGCTTTATCAGTTACCTGACCTTTATTCTTCCAAATATCGGAATCGGCCTCCTAAAATCCTCGTCAGTCAGGTTCTCATAGCGTGCTTCTTAAACGATTGCCTTGACAAGTTCTTTGGTGACATCACAGGTCCAGATGAAAGGAAGCCGGCTGACTTCTTGGTCGTGAAGGGCCACAAATACGCCGTGGTGGGGTAGGTGCGGCGCCGGGAGTCGCGTGACCTGCTCAGAAGCAAAGAGCCAGCGTTCTTACTAGCTTTGTGTTTGTCTTCAGCACGGTGCTGCTTCTCATCCGGATCCTTCTGGAATACTGCCAGTGTGTCAACGACATCCCGGCGATCGCCACCGACATGTTGACGCGTCTGGCTGACCTCCTCAAGGTCAGAACACTTTTGAGGTCATGTTTTTACTCGGCGGGGGAAAAAAAAAAGTCTTGTTGAAAGTTCAGCGAGAGATCATTCCAAAGAGAGGGATCGGCAACGGAAAATTCTCCGTCCCCTCTGAGCCTCCGCTTAGTTCTCGCTACCTCTGCTAGTGTCTGCTCCGCAGAACTGAGGAAGTGGGCAGGGAGCTCCGAGACGTAAGGTGGGGCCGGGCCATCTCAAGATTGAAAAACAAATCATTGTGCCTTCAAAAGAACTCCCAAAATAGGGAGCCAGTGAAGGGATGCCAGAGTAGGAGCTGCGGCATTCTGGAGCAACTGGAGACGCTTCATGGAGGATTGGCTAACTATAAAGTCAAGCGCATGACAGTCATCCAGAGCAATTTTTGTCGTAATGTCACTTTTTTTTTTTTTTTAATATGGCAATGAAAATGTTTAAAGACTTTTTTTGTGCGATCCATCGAGAAAATACTCAACATATTATTTGATAATGAAAATAGTGGCTCGTCGCACCCCTCGATGTGTGTTGCCAACCGAAAGTGTTTGTCACGTGTTGCAGCACTTCAACTCGCGCAGCTGTCAGCTGGTTCTCGGTGCAGGAGCGCTGCAGGTGGTCGGCCTCAAGACCATCACCACCAAAAACCTCGGTGAGCGCCCGCCCGCGCGTACGCACGCCCGCATCGGTCGACGGCAAAGATTGAAGGCTGTGCGTTTGTGTTAGCGTTAGCATCGCGCTGCCTGCAGCTGGTGATGTTCTACATTCCCGTCATCAGGCGACATTTTGAGAGCAAACTGCAGCCCAAACATGCGAACGTCCTCAGGCACTTTGACCACATCACCAAGGTAACCGCAGCGGCGCGAACGTCGCACGCACAGACACGCACGTGCGCCACCCGCTTCCCGTTCATTGGCACAAGTGCGCGCGCTTTGCAGGACTACAACGACCACGTAGCCGAGATCTGGGCCAAGCTGGTGGCCATCATGGACGGCATCTTTGAGAAGGTTCTGACCAAGGTACAGACATGCTAGTTCCCCCCCTCTTGTTCGGGATGTAACGATTCACCCGAAATTGATTTAAAATCAATCCCAAATAATTGAAAATCAATTTCAACTGCTAAAATGTCCACCCTTTATCTGAGCTACATGAGAAAAGCCACGCCGGCACGGGGAGAACGTGCAAACACAGGAGAAGGCCGGGGGCCCGAATCGAACTGCACTGTGAAGTGGGCGTGCTAACCAGTCGACCGCTTAAAATAGATCTATCAAATATCGATGTAAAAAATGTATCGAAATAAATCAAAGTGTTGACATTTTTTATCACAAAAGGAATTGTAATTACAGTCACATCTATTGTACGTTGATTTATTTTCACATTTGGTTCTGGCATGAACAAAACACGGGATAACCAAAGAAAAATGTAGTGAGACAGTCAAATGTTTTTTAGGAGGTGTGTGTGTGGGGGGGGGGGTGTAAAGTTACTGTTTGTCACTAAATGCAGCATCTTTTGGTTCTATATATAATGAGTCATTCATTTTGTTTAAAAAGAAAAAAGATTTTAAAAAATTGGAATCGTTGCGTGAGTGAATCCTGAATTCCCTCCCTCCTGTCATTCTTTTTTTTTTCTTCCCCCTCCTGTTACGGCGTTGGCGCAGTACGAGGTGAAGGCCCCGATGCCGTCGTCGTGTTTCCGCAACGTGTGCAAGCAGATGGTCAAGATGCACGAGGCCATCAACGACCTCCTGCCGCCTGAGCAGACGCAGGTACGCCGTGCAACGCCGCTTCCCGTTTGGGCCTCCCGCGATCAATCGGCTGACACATGTTTGTGCGTATTTGTAGATGCTATTTGACCGGATCAACCTCAGCTTGAAGATGAACCTGAAGAGGCAGCTGGTTCGACTCGGCGTCGTCAACGACGGCGGGCCGCAGCACGGGTAACTCGCTCGTACGCTCTGCAACGTTGTCCGTTACGGGTCCATTGACATTGCGTGGCCCCCTCTGCTGTTGCTGTACCCAGCCTGGCCACCAGCGGGGTAGTGTCATACAATCCAAAAGAAGATGGGTAGAGCAACGAATTGATTGATCAGCAACCAATCGATTCATGTTTTTCCTTGAGCTGGGGAAAATAATGACGTCCACACTTTGGGAGTTCAAACAGTCGAGACAATCTTTTGCAGATTTTTTTTAATCAGGGCAAACACTGCCCTCTAGTGGAAAGGAGTGGAACATCATTGTCTGTACCCGCCCGTCCTTTTAAAATCAGTGTGGACTGTCGGCGTGTATTCTCAGGCTGGTGGTGGTGGACGTGGCCTTCTACACGGAGAACGTGCAGGCCCTCAAGAACCTCGAGACTTTGGACCTCAACATGGCCGAGATCTGGGAGCAGAAGAGGTGACCCTCCGCCGACGCTGCCGTTAACAGAAACAAGATGGCGGACGAGCGGCGACGTCCTTGACGGAAAAGCCGTCTGAGCACTCGGTGGATGTGCGGAAGCTCAACGTCTGGGACACTCTGTGCCCTCCCGTGTCAAGACAATCCAGTGCCGCGAGTAGAACGACAACATTTTTGCTCCGCGACAAGCGTCACTTTTGGCCTACTCGTGCGATTAGTATGAACGAGTCCAAAAATTCAATATCCCGCTTAGGGTCCAGGTACTAGTACGCTCTTTGTCCTCAATAGTAGGACAACAGCACTACTAGCGAGCCAAAGCCGCACTAATAGACAACTGTGTGCTACGACTCCTCATGAACATGTCAACTCGTGAGATGTGACCAAGTAGCACAAAATTTAGCAACTAGTTGCCCACTGACCATGTGACCTTAGCAAAAAGAATTCCCCAATTTTGGAGAACCACCCTCCACCCCTCCCGGAGAGACTGTTGTCATGACAACACAGGACACCCCCCCTCCCCACCCACCCATCAAGAAGCTGAGGACCAAACTGACTTTTCCTTAAGTGCACCGCAGCATCTCAGGAAAATTGGGACATTCTTTTCACAATTTGCAGATTTGTGATCTTTTTGTTTTCTCCTTCAAACCTGAATATACTTTATTGAATCAGCACGTCATCAATGTGCCTCTACACAACTGTGCGTGTCACAGACTTGGCTTGTGTGTGTGTGTGCATGCGTGCGTGTCTGTGCGCACGCATGCGTATGTCTTGATGGTTTCTGAGCTGATGCAAATAGACAAGAACGAAGGAGTCGTCGTTTCCAAGTGCATCTTGTGTGATGTCATTGAAAAGCTCCTTGATGCCTCTGATTTCGTAAATGATGACACATGACTTGCTTGAGCCTGGCATGAACCTGCTCATGTTGATGCAGGGACGAGGCAAGCCAGTGAATGGATGCCAGAGTAAGAGTTCTTTACTCCCTCTTAGAAGTACCAGTCAAGAGGGGAGCAACTGCATTCTGTACCAACTGGAGGCACTTCATGGAGGATTGGTCGTCTCATGCATCGTCAAGTGCATGAGCGTAATCTAGTCGAGATGTGCTTTTGGGAAAGGAGAGGCTTTACTTTTGCCAGCTGCCGACAATGAAAGAAGCTGGATTGAACAATGGCACCCATTTGCCGCTCCAATTTTAAATCCCTGTCCAGTTGAAGAGCCAAGTTGGAGACTGTTGGCTAAAGGTAAGGAGCCAGGGGGACCAAATCCGCAGAATGCGATGAACAAGGGCCACTGATATGACTTTATGTGAGCCAGATTTGGGCAAGAAGATTTGAAAAGTCATTTAAAAAGTACTTGTTATATTTAGGATGGCGGAGAGAGTCATTTGCAATGATTGTTTCAATTATTTTGAGGCGAAGGATCAAGTGTTAAAATGACTTACTTGAACTACAATCCGGGCGGGTTTTACGATTGGCAACGTAAGATGGCCGCCGGTGGCTTGATACATTCTGGCCAGGAAGGGTTTGGTCACCGTGTCCAGACAAGTTGTGCTTCACACTCCCGTCCAAAGGGGTCAGTAGTGAGTTTTAAAAGTTTTGTGCACACCTGCGCTGAACAACAAAGGACGAGGAACGTCAGTGTGATGGAGACTGAGCCGGAGGCGGGACGACTAGATGGAGCAAAAGAGAAACTCGTCATGTTTGTTCGACTGAGCCCGACCGGAGTGGAACCAGCCGGGGATCATTGAGGGAACCGGAGGGGGATGCAGTGAGTTGAAGCCGGTGACCGGTGCATTTAAAAAGCCCGCTAAACGTCGGAGTCCATTGGCGGAGCAAAGAAGTTAGCCGTTAGCTCCTCGACCTCACACACACTAAAACGGAAAGTCGGGAATAACGACCTTCGGGAGTTGTTACACTACATATGTAAAGATTGATGTCGATTGGTTTAACGTCGTTTGTAGTTGAGAACATGGTTTGAATTAGCCTTGGATGTGGCGGAAAATAATCAAACATGCGGTGGGTCCAACCCATAAATGCGCGTGCGGGTTCGACTCGTTTACATCACATTCGGCTGGAGCATAGACAAATCTACAAGAGACTAAATGATGCGTTTAGGGATTGGAAAGTTGGCCTTTGTTACCCAGACGTTTTCTCGAGGGGAGGACTGGCAACTATTCTAATTCTAATTCTGCAACTGTTTTCGAAATTTTGAAAAAGGTGTGATGAAAAACGAGGTCACAGGTTCTACATGAGCCATCGTTGGCGACGAATACAGTAATCTCTCGTTTATCGCGCTTAATGGGGACCAAAACAACCCGCGATAAACGAAAATGCGAGAAGTAGCGAGCCCCGCCCTCCCATGGGTACATGTACACGTGTATGAGTATAAAAAATATTTATACGGCCAAATCTAATGGTATACAATGCTTGTAGAAGTCAATTTTGTAATTAACATTACTTAACGCTGTATACTAATAGATTGAAACATGTATAAGTTAGGCTCGTGTATGAGTAACAAAATACATTAAACATATACATGTAGTACTGTATATGTTGCTCTATGTGACTCGCTGTTGTTTTGCTGACCTTTGCTGCTTCTTGCGGACTTTTATTTATTTTTTTTTTTAATGGATATGTTTGAAAAAATCCGCGATGAACTGACGCCATGATAAACAAACTGCAACATAGCGAGGGATCTCTGTAATGGTGAACTGAATGATGCAGTCATGCACTGCAGCGTTTCAGATCTTGAGTGGGGGGCCATGCCTTACGGCCATTGACTGGCGTACAACTTTGGAACAGGTCAGTCTGACCCGCAGCATCAATCGATTCTTTTTGACATTATTTTCCTCATAATTTAGAACGTAGCAGCTTTGGTTCTATATGGCGGTTTCCTAAGGATCCGGTGGTGGTAATTAAAATGTGGATCATGTTAGGAGCGCCACGGCAGCGGAGGAGTCGCTAGCCTTGGCCACTAGCTGAAGGCCGGACGGCTTGAAGGCAGACAGCAGAGTCGTGGAACGATCCAACAGATGAGAAGAAAGCAGGGTGATAAACATGTCAAGTGGATGCAGAGAAAGGTCTGGCTCAGCGCTGCGACGAACCGTTTGTTGAACAAGCCATTCATCTGTCATAGTTTTCCCCCATGAATCGTTAAGAAAAAAAAATAGATAAGAATTCTATGATCGTGGATTCGGCGTCACTCGCGACTGACCGTGGTGAACGTTGCTGCGGCGAGGTCAGTCACGTACTTGAAACTCCGAGACTGACAGAAAAGGTTCTGGACGAGAATATGTGCTAGACCCGGCTACGCCGCCGATCGCCCTGATCCGGTCTTCTTTGCGTCTTCATGCCGATGCATCGGTGATCCTGAGCGTGGGGTCGTTTTGCCGGCAGGTTATGAAGCGCGTCCGCACGGAGCAGATCCAGTACGCCGTGACTCAGTACCTCAAGCGCAGGCAGTATGTGGATGTGGCCGACGGCTCCCTGAAAGCCACCAAACTCTTCCAGACGGCTGAGGAGATGGCTGCCAGCCTCACCGGTAAGATTATTAAAAAAAATAAAAATAACAATACGGTAATATGCTATACATAGATGGATCACATCCATCTCGTATTCTCATATTGGGAAGAATCGTAAACTTTGCTTATCTGACCTTACTTTTAAAATCTAATTATGAATTTAAAAAACATGTTAGGGTTTTTTAAATGTATTTTTTATTTTATTTTATTTTTTTAGCTACATATGATATATCTGCCTCAAGTCACCTTTCTGAAACACAGGATGCGGTTGTCCAATCGAGGCGACACATGGACTGCAGGTCCAAAGAACATCCTCTAGGTGGTGCTATAACATCCCTCAATGATTCGTTTCCAGCAGGGAGGGGCAAGCTTTTTTTTCATAAAGGAAGCGATCTAAAGAAGAAATTATTTTATTCTCTCACTAAGATTTCATCTTTCAAAAAACAAGTAGTTGAAATGTTTTACCTTAATATTAAATTCTAGTGAAAATGTCCTTCGCTTTCGTCTTTGTCAATTAGTTTCATGCATGAGGTTCATTTGACTGAGTTCAATATTTCTGTTCGGCCATATCGAAGAAAGTAGATTGAACACTTCATCATGCTGACTTATTGTGGTCTTTACTGGACTCAACAAATTCATAAATACTCCATATATGTAGATGTAGATTTATGGATACAGATATTTATATAAAACTAAAACCAATGCTAAAACTCATAAAACCCAACTGAAGCGAAGCATTTTCGAAAAAAATAAAAAGTATCAAACCTGCTTTGAAATCCTCATTAAAACTGATTTGAAAAAAAAATGTCAAACTGACACAAAAATGAACTAATGTGAAAAATGCAAACCGAATTTAACCCTGCGGCGGAAACGTCAAAAAGTATCTACGACTGTAACTTTTGAGGTCTTTTCCATGAACGTTGCCACTTCCTGTGTGTGTCCTTGTGCGTGCGCGCAGTCCAGAGCGAGTCGGGGTGCGCCAACGTGGTGTCGGCGGCGCCGTGCCAGTCTGACCCGCAGCAATACGAGTTGCAGTACGCCAGGCTGCGCTGCTTCCTGTCAGGTAGGACGAAAGTCCTCTGGATTTTTGCATCCCGCGCACTTGCCTCGCCGCGCTGGCGTTGTCGCGCCGCCAAAAAAAGCAATTCGAGCAGTTCAAAGTGAAGGTCAGCATTGTAATTGGAGTGGCGCAGCGGTGATTCGAAATCATCATCAAATTAATCGCTTCATTATCTTTGAAAATTGATGAATCGTTTTGATTTTTTGTCCGATTACATGTCCGGCTGCTCAGAATTTCCACTTGGGAATAGCAAATTTTATCCAATTTCTTTCTGGGATGCTTCATGGAAGCGGACGACACCAACAATCAATGATCCCAAATGATGATTTCATAACCAATTAGCTGTCACTCATTGCGCCCGAAATCAACGGACAGCGTAACCCCGACACGGGAGTTGAACTGGTCATTTGTCCGGCGCTTCAGAAGCCGACATCTCGTGGGCCAAGGAAGTGAGCGCGCTCCTCTACCCGCTCTTCGTCCACCTCCACCTGGACATGGTGCGCTGCGGCCTCAAGTCGGCGGCGGACGGCTTTTACGCGCGCTTCCACGCCGCCTACCTGCAGGACGCCGATCAGCGGGCCACCGTGGAGCAGCTGCGCCACGTCCTCGGCGCCGCGGACGCGGCGGCCAACCCCCGCCTCGCCGCCTTCCTGGAGCACAAGTACGTGGTGCGCCTCAGCGAGGGCGCCCACGGCTACCTGCTGCGCTACCTGCAGAGCGACGACAATGGCGCCATCTGCAGGGTCCTCGCGGCGCACCTGCAGCTGGAGGTGAGCGCGGAAAGCCCGTTCGCCGTCTTTGCTGCGTAAACGCCGTGCGCGAGTCTTTCCGCTTCGCCGTCATCGGGTTTGGCGGCGAACGACAGCGGTGTGTCATTGGCGGTCCAACTTTTTCATGGGAGTCACCCATTTTGGACAAGCAAACAAGCTTTTTGATCAAAGATAGATTTCCTGGCAACAGTGGCCTCGATGCCTGTAATTTTTGCTTTCGTGAAGGCTCAAGCATCCAACCGCGGCGTTTGTTCTGTAAAATAGCAACAACACTCATGAGAATCTGCTTTCGATCAGTGATGAAAGTCCTCCGGATTTTAAATTTTCATGAAAATTGAGCTAAAAATTGCCTCAAATTAATCCGGCCGGATATGAGTTGACAACATTGAACGAGCACGTGTTTGAGTTTGTTGTTTTGCTTTCACAAGCGTAGCCATGTTGAGGCACTAACGCTAGTAACAGTAAAGAGATTTTCGTCTCTTTATAAACATGCTTGCACACCGTGGACAAGACAGTTGTTGTAGTCAAAAAAATCGACATATTTGGACAAAAAGGGAAACACACAGATGAGCAGAAATACGTGTCCGTCCGTCTTCGAGTGTCGTCTCGGCTAGCTTAGCTTAGCTGTTGTCATAGATCAAAGCTTCTTTGATCTGTGACGTCGGTTGCGTCGGCGCTGATTGGTTGAAACCAACCAACCAACCAAAAGAATGTATTTTCAAAATAATCACCACTCTAAGAATGTTACATTTGACACCTTTTGCACACCGTTTAGTCGTAGTAGTATTTAGTAGTGTGCGTGCACGCATGTGCATAAACAGGTACATCAACCCTTTTATTCTCTTTTTACCTCTTTTTTTACATTCTTTGTCGTAGATTTGATATCAGTCGCAATTTGCTTGAAATGTCGGATTTCCAAAGATCCGCTCTCGGGAAAGCGGTCGTTGACATCTGCGGCCTTCGTAAAAGCGCCGTCTCGATCCAAAATACGCCCACCCGCTTTCCGTAGGTGAGCGCCTCCAAACGAACCGACTACCAGCTTTACGGGGCGGGGGCGGCCCCGTCCGCCGGCGCCCCCAACTCCACCTGGGCGAGAGCGGACGGCGGCGAGGCGGCGGCAGGCGAGCAGCAGAACCAGGCGGCCCTGGAGGCGCTGCGCGACTGCATCAAGAAAGTCCGAGAGGGTCCGCCCTCGCTCACCACCGTGTGCTTCTACGCCTTCCGGCACACGGAGCAGCTGCTCAACACCGCCGAGGTGTCGCCCGACAGCCGCCTGCTGGCCGCCGGCTTCGACAACTCCGCCGTCAAGCTGTGGAGCCTCCGTGCCCGCAAACTCAAGGCCAAGCCGCACGTGAGCGATGTGTCGCGGGTGCGCCTGGCCTGCGACGTCCTGGAGGAGGACGTGAGTACTTTGCGCCAAGAAAGAATAAATTGAGCAAAGGTGAAGGTCGGACAAAAGCGACTCGTTTGATTCGTATAAAATGCTTGAGCCAAGTTGTGTGTTTCGCAATTATTTGCCGTTAGTGAATGAATCGATGATATCAAAAAGGAAGGTCGAGGCATTTGACTTTTTTTTTTTTTTGTATATTTTTAAAAGAAATGAATCAATCTCAAAATGGATTGACAAAGAAATTGCTAAAAAGGGGAATGCGCACGTCATTTTTTTTTTCAGGAAGATTTCCTCGATGGCAAATGAGTTCAGGATGATCATTTGCAACTGCTGGTTTGATGATTTCCAAAAAGCAACTTTTGCAACATTTCTGTCAAATTGTTTGTTTTGACAAATCTTTTATGCTTGACAGTAGCTCGATGTACCAATCATTTTAATTTCCGTCACATTTTATGGACGCTAATTATTTTGTGAAATGACATGAAAAGAATCTCGGTTGTTTCTTTGACTTTGTGTTATTGTTGAAGATCGAAAGTAACCCCTGATCAGAAAAGCAGTTCCGTTGTCTTTTGATGTTCGGGCCTCCACGTCTCGAAGGAATTTATTTCATAATTCCCCCCCCCCCCCTCTCCTCATTGTTGACTTTAAAATTCCCCTCCCCCGCCTTCCCCAGATGGACGAGGAGGACGCCTCGGGCAGCGAGATCAAGATGCTGCGTGGCCACAGCGGCCCCGTGTTCCGGACGGCCTTCCTGACGGACAGCTCGGGCCTGCTGTCCTGCTCGGAGGACACCAGCGTGCGCTACTGGGACCTGGGCAGCTTCACCAACACGGCGCTCTACCAGGGCCACGCCTACCCGGTGTGGGACGTGGACGTGAGCCCGTGCAGCCTCTACTTTGCCAGCGGGTCGCAGGACCGCAGCGCCCGCCTCTGGACCTTCTCGCGCACGTACCCGCTGCGCGTCTACGCCGGGCACCTGGCCGACGTGGACTGCGTCCGCTTCCACCCCAACTCCAACTACCTGGCCACCGGCTCCAGCGACAAGACGGTGCGGCTGTGGAGCGCCCAGCAGGGGGCCTCGGTGCGCCTCTTCACCGGCCACCGCGGGCCCGTGCTGGCGCTGGCCTTCTCGCCCGACGGCAAGTACTTGGCCTCGGGCGGCGAGGACCAGCGCGTCAAGCTGTGGGACCTGGCCTCGGGGGCGCTCCTCAAGGACCTGCGGGGCCACTCGGACGCCGTCACCGGCCTGTCCTTCAGCCCCGACAGCAGCCTGGTGGCGTCCTCGTCCGCCGACAACACGGTGCGAATGTGGGATGTGCGCGGCGCGCCGCCGGCGGGGGGCGCCGGCGCCGCGCCCCCCGACGGCGCCTCCGCCGAGCTGGTGGGCTCCTACGCCGGCAACGCCAGCAACGTGCTCAGCGTGCAGTTCATGGCCTGCAACCTGCTGCTGGTGACGGCCGGCGCGAGGGAGAAAAGCGAAGCCTAGAGGGCGAGGCGTGCGTTGCCCCCCCCCCCCCTGACGCCTCGAGTTTTTTAATCCGAACTTGTTCATTAATTCGGTGGTTTGTCGTCCCCACTTCAGTTTCTCAGTGATTTTATTATTTTCTTTTGTCGCCTTGAATTCAAGTAAATCATGTGACAAAAGCCGCGATTCCACCTTGTGCTTGTCGGTGCACCATCCTGGTCAGCAACAGGGGCGAGTCAAGGCAGATGCGTTTCGAAGCACGAGTTGTCTTGAACATTTCCGAAACACGATTGCAGCGCAGCTGACACGTCTGTTGCCTTGCTGAAATCGAAGCCCGTTTTTCTTGCCGACAGTCCCAGACTGTTTTCACTTGCTGAAGGATGCGTATAAATAACAACACGGGGCGGGGGAGACCAACGGTGTCCACGGAGGTTTCCGGCCCACGGCGGACTTGAACGTGAAGCCGCTGTTTGCATGCATGCTGCCCCCCTCAAGACTCCTCCTGCCCTCCTTTGAAATGTCTTTTTTCGGGGTGCGGGTCATTGTGCATTCACACACCACATTGTGCACACCACAACGATATATAAATACAAAATACTAATGACAACGAACTGAATAAAAAGAAACTATGATGCAGCTTTTTTGATGCTGATTGACATAAGATGGCTGAGCTCCATCACCGGGTATCGGCATCAGAGCGACGCCGGCCCGATTCCGAGGGGTCGGGTTGTCGTCCGGGCTGTCGGCAACTTTCTTTTTTGAAGAATCTGACATTGAATGAAGCCGCTCGCCAGATGTCGGCGGTTGGACCCGATACCACACATTTGGTGGTATCTGTATCGCAAGTCCCAAGTGATTTTTTATTTTTTTTCTGGACCGCATTTTTCCACTGAAATGAGTGACAACAAAATGGTAATGACAGGAAGCGGCCGCGATTGGCACCGAACCAGCAAGTTCCTGTCGTCGAGTGTTGTTGACACTTGCTCTCTTTGTGCTCTTTGGCCTCCACATTCCAGAGCGCAGAATGCGGCGGGGCGAGGCCCGAGAGACCAAACCCGTTTGCCGGGAGGGCGTGGAGGGGGTGACCCGAGAACGTCGCGCGGCGCAGGTGACAAACGGCCCCGCCGCCGCCGCGCCTCACTCCCCCGCCATCTCGTCCAGCCGCCAGCATCATGCCCCTCCGGTCCGCCCCGGCGGGGGGCCGCAATGCCATCGACACGCAGATGGACGGCCGCTCCTTCGGCCAGCTGCGTCAGGAATGCCTGCAGAGGCGCGTCCTGTTCGAGGACCCCGACTTCCCCGCCGAGGACTCGTCGCTGTTCTTCAGCCAGGCCGTTCCCGTCCGGCTGGAGTGGAAGAGGCCCCCGGTATGTAGTCGCGCTTTTTCCGCCCCCGCCGGCACTATCGCACATCAAAGACGGTTTTACCGAGGTAAGACCGTCTTTGATGTGCGATAGGTATGTGCGCGCGAAATGTCACATCAAAGAGAATGCCAGATGAACAATCAAAGACACAACGCTTGCATGTGCACGTACCGTCTTGGCCCGAATGTAAGACGGCCCTGATTATAAGACGAGCCCCTCTTTTTCAAGACTCTAGTTTGAAAAAACACTTTTTGAACACCAAATTAATTTTTATACAGAAAATAATTCCAGTACATCTGAAACAAATGATTATAACAATATATTTGAGAGAAAAAGCATCTTGAAGTTTACACCATAACTTCTCCTCAGCTGCCGGTTAACCTGGCCAATCTTTTCTCCAGATTGTCGCTACGTTTCTCCATTGTCTGTTAACTCTTCTATTATTCTCTTTTCTTTCTTACCGCTATTTTTATTTTTATTTTTCGTGACGGGTTCACTTTGGCCTGGGAGTGAAGTTCAGCATTCGCTTCAATGATATCTGGCGCCATCTAGCGTCGTGAATGGCTATGATGTCTGGACCCCGAATATAAGACGGCCCCCACTTTTTCAGCCTTATTTCAATGCAAAAAACACCGTCTTATATTGGGGCCAATGCGGTATCGTGTGTCGGGTGACGCGTCACGGACACCCATTTGTGTTGCTTTGCGTGTCAAAACGAGACGTCAAAGAGAACTGTCGCATGGATGTGTCTGCCGTGTGTCACGTGATGCATCCAAAACAAGTGTCGGATATGAAGTCACGCATCAAAGACGCAACCGGTTTTCGTTTCTGCGTGTTTGTGCGCCGAGGGATTTGCTCCACCGGCATTTTGATCCATGCGTCCGGCTGAGGGGTGTGCGTGTGTCCGTGTGTGTGTCCGTGTGCGTTGTGTGTCATCTGACCTATCAAAGACACGGCAC
Source organism: Hippocampus kuda (assembly GCA_901007745.1). Lineage (NCBI taxonomy): Eukaryota > Metazoa > Chordata > Actinopteri > Syngnathiformes > Syngnathidae > Hippocampus > Hippocampus kuda. The sequence continues at coordinate 24,943 of CAAKHF010008589.1, forward strand.
ATGCGTGCGCGTCTTTTGCGACAGGACCTGTCAGTGTTCCCGAACAAGGCGCAATTTTTTTTGCTTGGCAAAGGAGAGGCGCGGAGCTTCTTCCGAGTGCTGCGATTGGCTCAGGGCCGTGTTCCGCCTCCGCCGACTTACTACGCGCTGTGCGCACGCACACACCCCACCTAGAAATGTGTAGCCTGTGTGTGTTTTTGGATTGATAAGCTCGGAATGTGAACATACCTGCCCTCGCTGACACGTCACTGAACCTGTTCTCGTCATTCTCCTCCTCATTCCCCTTATTCTTTTGTCCCCCCCCCACCCCCACCCCGTCCCCCATTTTGTCTCCTCAGGAGCTGTGCGCCAACCCCAAGTTCATCGTGGGCGACGCCACCCGGACGGACATCTGCCAGGGACAGCTGGGTACGTACATAGCCACCAGTGGCGGCTCAAGTACTCCGGACAGGTACTTAGGTCAAGAAATCCCAAAACAACTCCGGAGGCATGTGGAAAAATGTAGCCCTTAAATTTGAAACTTCTTCTCGCACGCCACAAATGCGCCATGTAGAGCAGGAGTGTCAAACTCATTTTTGTCATGGGCCACGTTATAATTACCGTTTCCCTTGTAGGGCCGCGATGACTGAAACCATCGAAAGAAGTCAAGAGTAACGTTTTCTTCAACTCTTGTTTCAGTAACTGTAACGAGGGCTTTGGTCACAAGAAAATGCTCACAACATGTCACTGATTTATGACGGATGAAAACTGGACAATTTGGTACACAATTTAACAAGTATCATGGAAGTTGGCGTCTTTGATTTGCTTTTGCGGGCCACTTAAAATGATATGGCGGGGCCACATCTGGCCCCCGGGCCTTGAGTTTGACACATGTGATGTCGAGTATCAGTCAAAACTAAAATGACTCCAAAATCTGATTAAAAACATCAAGCGGATCATCTACAGCACCTGCAACGGATGAAAACAACCGAACGTTTGCTCAAAACTCGTTCAAACAAACTGACATTAAAAAAAAAAAAAAAAAAAAGGTCAAAACGGGACAAAAAAAATACCATGGAAAAAAAGTAGATATAAATAACGCATATATTACACTCAGACTTATACTCAAGCTACTGACAACTCCATTAAAAAACTGCCGGTAATTAAAACTCATTCAGTCCCGGCCAATTCTGGACCAAGTCCGAAAAGACGTTTCAAAACGTCTTTGGGAGTGAATGAGTTAACTCTTCTTAATGAGTTAACTCAACTTAAAACGACCGCTAACTCCAGCGCAACTCAAAACACCCGAGAGTGCCACCTGGTCACATGGGCGAGCCCAAGTCCACCCCCCGCGTGGGCGTGGCAAATGGGAGGCGTTGGAGCTTCTTCTTGCCCCCGTGTGGTGCAAAAGGCCCCGCGGCCCGTCATCAACTCATCGCCGTGGGAAATTGCCGTCGGTGTGGCCGGCGTTTTACCCACAATGCCCCCGTGTGCGCTTCTCCACAGGCGACTGCTGGCTGCTCGCCGCCATCGCATCCTTGACTCTGAAGAAGGACGCTCTGGCCCGGGTGGTCCCCCACGACCAGGACTTTGATCAGCGCTACGCCGGCATCTTCCACTTCCAGGTTGACGCCCGTCCCATTGGCCGTCTGTGTATCCATCGAGAAATATTTCTGACATAAATTGACCGTTCGACGATGCCGCAAAACCAGCGAACGGCAAATGAACAGGAAGTGCAAGAACTCAGAAAAAAAAAAAAGATTCAACTCAGGTTATTTGCTTCTTGCGCCTTCTTGCTGAATCGGCATTGAAAGGGTTTAAATTGCTGGTGTCAAACCGGCGGCCCGGTGCCCACATCTGGCACGCCGCGTTGTTTGATTTGTCCCACAAAAGCGAATGATCGACTCCATTTTTCTTGCCATTGCAAATTGTCTCGGTGTTGACATTTGTCGAGTACCTTTTTCCTTTTTTGGAAGAGTTTTTCCCGCCTCCCTGCCCCGCCGCACTCATCGAGCGGGCCCGTTCTTCCGTGTCAGTTTTGGCAGCACAACAAGTGGCTGGACGTGGTGGTGGACGACCGTCTGCCGTCGGTGCGCGGCCAGCTCATCTTGCTTCACTCGGCCTCCAACAACGAGTTCTGGAGCGCCCTGCTGGAGAAAGCCTACGCCAAGTAAGCGCCACGGCGGCTGCCCCCCGCCGGTCTCCTCCACGAAAGCCCCATCTGCCGCGGTGAGGCAAAACCAAGCGAGCGAGTGAATAGTTTGCCGCGTCCGTCCGCAGGCTGCACGGCAGCTACGAGTCTCTGAAGGGCGGCAGCACCATGGAGGCCATGGAGGACTTTACGGGCGGCGTGGGCGAGATGCACGACACCAAAAAATCCAACGCCAAACTCTTTGGCATCATGAAGAAGGCGCTGGACCGAGGATCCATGATGGGATGCTCCATCGACGTAAGCGTCTTGAACTCAATCAAACCCTTTGACGTCTCAGAGCGTCAATTAACGCATAGTCCCCGCCTCCCAATGACGTCTAAAGGCGTCAATCACGTTTTTCATGGGGGGAGGGTGCAAGAGAGTCTGATGCAACTTCTCACTGAAAAGGCAGGCTTGACTGTCATGTGAAATAGTCCAAAAAAAAAAAGAATGGCCAGCACGTGGCACTGGTGCAAAAGTCCATTTGCACTTTCGTTCATAGTTCAATAGTCTTGTGACGTGCGTATCAATTATTTTGCCCTAAAAACATTTTTTGGAATATTATTTTGGAGGAGGAAGGCATTGTTGAGGTATTTGAGCTGTCACAAAAGCCAAAAATAGTGTCCAACTTGAAATGCACGCTTTGTCATTTTCTCTGGATTTCGGAAGGAAATCGGCCTTTTCCATAAAACGTAGCCATTTTCTAATGCTCATTGCCAACGAACGGAAAAAGATTAAGAAAGAAATTATGCTGACGAAGCCCAGCTCGGTCCGCTGATTGAACGGGAACGTGCAAAGATGAAATGAATACACTGGCAAGAAGCATTGGCGCAAGCGTTTCTGGAGCTTTTGATTGATCAAAGCTTTTGATTGTCACTGATGAGGCCGCACCCCTGCTTGAAGGGACGCACGGACGTGTATTTTTCCAAATCAGACCTTCGCAGACAACCGCTTTTACTTTGAAAGGCAACGATCCTTTGAGACGACTTCCTGTCCCGTTACCGACGACCAAAGCAGACACGGAATCGTCATCGCTTGATTCCTTTTCTGTCTCGCCGATTTGAACTCGCGTCCTGCTTTTGAAGAAAGGGATGGAAACGAACGCGGCGAGCATCCCGTCGCCGACGATCGCCCAATGACGGGAGGCTTTTAAAAAAGCGACGGACGTTCCGTCCGTCAGAGTGATCGGCGCGACTACAAACAAAGACCAAAAGCCTGACGTGTTGACGATTCTCACACTTTTTGGCTTGCAGATCAGCAGCTCGGCCGAGTCGGAGGCCAAGACCAGCAGCGGCCTGGTCAAAGGTCACGCCTACTCCATCACCGGCCTGCAGGAGGTCAATTGCCGAGGTCAAAGGGTCAAATTGGTGCGCGTGAGGAACCCCTGGGGTCAGGTGGAGTGGAACGGACCCTGGAGCGACGGGTAGGGCCGTCAATGGCGACCGGTCTTTATCTGCCCTGACATTGGATGGCGACCACTCTTTTCATGGATATGCCCCGACGTTCGTGACCACTTCCTTGTGGTCCATTTTTTCATTGTCATTGACCAGTCTTGTTTTTGTTTGTTTTTATGTATGTGTCCTGTCATTGACTGATAAAAGTCCATTTTTCGGGGTGGTGGGGGGGCAGGGTGTAATAAATCCGCTCATGTTGGCCGGTGACCAGTCCGTTTTTGGGTCGATACGTGCTTTGTCATTGCCTGGCGACCGCTCCTCTTGTTGTTTTGCCGGCAGTTCCCGCGAGTGGGACTACGTGGACCAAGCGGAGAAAAGGCGAATTCTGCAGCACGCCTCCGAAGACGGCGAATTCTGGTCAGTCTTTTTGACTCCGTTTGTTCTTCCCGAAACAACCGAAACAGGACATTCCCAAATTGATAGTTTTTTGTGTGTGGGGGGGGGGCTGTTATTTCTTGAGGGATTTATGAACGTCGCATTCTTCCTTTTTTCTGATTGGTGTTTGACTTTATTTTTTCCTCGCTATTTAAACCAATTATTTGGTGGTTTTATTTCACGAAATGATTCCTGTTTTTATTTATTTCTTTTTTAATTTGCGCGCAATGTGCATCACTGTCCAACCTGGCGAAAACGACCAAACGTTTCCGAGTTGTCGGCTAGCGTTTCAAGAATCTCTTTTTTGCGCGCGCCCAGGATGACGTTTGAGGACTTTCGCTCCAACTTCGACAAGGTGGAGATCTGCAACATGACGCCGGACGCGCTGAGCGACGACACCAAGCGTCACTGGGAGGCGCAATTGTTCGAAGGCCAGTGGATCCGCGGCTCCACCGCCGGCGGCTGCAGAAACTTCATCGGTGAGCCGCCGCAAAGCGCGCAAATCCGAAAGGGGGCCACGCGCCGTCCGAAACCGATGCGCGGCCCACTCGAGACTACTGGTCTACCTCACGATAGTTAACAAACGAGCGCTTTCGATCTAATCATCCAAACTGTCACTGGATTGAAAATGTCCTTCTTTTATTTATTTTTTGACACTTGCTACTGTCGGACTGGCTTCCGTGTGATTTTGGGGGGCCTGAGCATTTGTCGTGCGTCATTTGGGCAGACACCTTCTGGACCAACCCGCAGTTCAAGCTGGAGCTGGCGGACGCCGACGACGAGGACGACATGTGCAGCGTGGTCATCGCGCTGATGCAGAAGAACCGACGGCAGCTGAGGAAGGAGGGCATGGACCTGGAGACCATCGGATTCGCCGTCTACGAGGTCTGACCCGGGTGGTGGTGGGGGAGGGGGGGGCTGGCTTTATTTTGTGATTTCCTCGTTTGTGAATACACAACAAAAGAATAAATAAAACACTTCTGAGACAGTCCGGTCTCTTACATTTTACTGACGTCTGATCGTTCTGTTGTAGTTACGCTCAAGGAAATGCCGGGGGGGGGGGGCTATAGAATTTTTTTTTTT
>CAAKHF010008589.1:42242-59566 GCA_901007745.1 Hippocampus kuda
AGCAAAAAAAAAAAAAAATCCCCCTCCCCCCCCCCCCCAAAAAAAAGAGTTAAATGGTTAAGCTCAAAGTCCTGTAAACCACTCAAATGTTGTGCCTGTAATTCATACCTTAACTCATTCACTCCCAAAGACGTTTTGAAACGTCTTTTCAGACTTGCTCCAGAATTGGCTGCGACTGAATGAGTTTTTATTGTGGTTGTCGTTTAAGGACCAAGAAATGGATCATTTTTTAAAAACGTTTTTTTTTTTCTTTCTTGAACTCATCTGACCATTCATCGGTTGTTGGATTTGGGATTTTTTTCCCCCCCAAATACCAGAATCGGCGTCAGCCAAATGTGTTCTTACAGCGCCGGAGTTAACGTTGAACTGAAAGAAGACGGCTCCCCGCCGCGTGGCGCGGCTCAGTTGCGGGTGGTGGCGCAGCGGGTTGCGGAAGATGACAGCGGCGCTCACGTCGTCTGCGTCGCTTGCCTTCACATCCACGTGAGGAAAGTCCAACTTGCCTAAGCCGAGGGGGTGGGGGGGGACATTAAAAAGCCATCAAGACCCGAGGACTCCCAAGAGCGTCATTTGTTGAGAAGAAATAAAGCTCTGATCAATGTATATTGTTGTTTTTTTGTGGAATTTTTGGCGCCACTCACACATGACGTCGGCCATCTTGACGCTGTTGTACGTGAAGGTGACGGAGGCGTTGGCGGACGAGCGGTCGGCGCCCGCCACGGCCGCCACGCTGACCGAGTGCACGTCCATGACGCTCTCCAGCGACTCCCACACCCAGGCGCTCAGGTTGCCGTAGTCGCGCCGCCAGGTCTCGTCCCGCAGGTGGCGGCGGCGCCCCGAGTCGCCCACGTAGACCAGGAAGCGCACGTCGGCGTCCTCTTCGTACTGCCAGCTCGCCGTGGCCGCGCCGTCGTCGCACGTCACCGTCACGTTGGTGGGCGGCGCCAAAGGCGGGACTGAAAAACAAGCAAGACGCGAGCCAGTTAAGCGACGGCTATCCTCGGGCTGCGGTGACCGCACGGCGGCGGCGTAGCACCACTTTTGTCTCAACGAAGCGCCTCAATTCACCGGAGTGCCTTGGCCCCACGACAGCGGCAAAGCACTCCGTGAGTGTCTAAACTCATTCAGTAGCAGCCAATTCTAGACCAGGTCTGAAAAGAAAACGTCTTTGGGAGTGAATGAGTTCATGAAACTTGACTCGCTTTCATGGCTCAAAAGCGCCACTTTGGACGACATGAAACTTTCCGCTTCGCTCCCGCAAAGATGCCATCAAAGCACTACTTTTGTCCCCGTGAAGCTCCTCAATTCACTTTGTCGTTTGGAGAATGATCTCGTGTTGGCCGTGCGTTCGTGTGAGAGCGGACACGTTTTGCGCCGGAACTTGCTGGCGAAAGTCGGAGAAGCGCTCGTCGATCAAGCTCCGTTCTGCTCACGTGTGCCGGATGGTTTATTGGAGGCGGAGCGAGGTGTGCCCGGAGGTGATCATCCGTGCACTTTGAGCACAATAAAAGTTGAATTCAGTCTACCCTCGTGTGCTTGTGCCGGTTCGCTAGAAAACAAAATCAAGTTCCGACGTCACCTCTGAGTTGAAAATCAACTCGCGGGACAAAACGTTGGGTCTCGCGTGCGTCAATATGCGACGTGGTCAATTTTCAACAGGAAATCGCTTGTCCTGATTTCATTTTCATACTCGGGTTTGATGACAAATTGACTGATAACATCCACAACCTTGATTTCACACAACCGTGAAATGAGTACAACAATAGACACGCGAGTTGACTGGGTTGTCAAATTGGTCAGTTCACTCGTAAGATTTACAACATATTCCGGGTGAACGGTTATTTTGCTCACGGATATCAGTACGTAGCGTGCTGTGCAACAACATGCAATCAAATTAATTGAGGATCACTCACGGGGTTCCCCAAGGGTCCGCTCGAGGCCCAAAACTATTCATATGGTCCACAAACGGGATCTGCCGCATCTCACATTCTAAATCAATTAATCAATAAATACACTGTGTGTGTGCTTGTGTGTGTGTGTGTGAGAGAAAAGTCCAGAGCTCTCCTGCTGTGCATCCATCTTGAGATAAGAGTTCTTCCTCAGCAAGAACTTCATCGATCAAAATAGACAGAAGGAGCAACTTCACTATCAAGTTCAACATGTTTTGACTTAACAGGAGGTGAAAATAGCACTAATACCGAAACAAATACAATAACCTATTGCGCCACAATACTCAGAAGCTGTTTGAAATTAGCGAGACTTACTATAAATTAATGGCTACGTCATGCAAGCGTCTACAAAATAAAAAATCACAACACGAACAAATACTCGATAGGAGGCGTCCATTTGTGAACTATTTTCGGATCTTACCCGAGAAGGTGTGACTCACTCGCCGTGTTCAAAAGGAACTTCGAAAGCAAACCTGATTCATCAAACATAAATCAGGTTGAGTCGCTCAAACTTTAAGGACGTAGTCTGATGAAAATGGGATGTATGAATATGTTTACCTTGAAATGTTGAGTGACTTTTTCTGTGGTTGGGATATGCTACAATAGTAATTTATTATTGTTTCAATAAAAACACGCTTTAAAACATCCTGTACAAAGATCAAGTGTCCCCCCCCCCACCACCACCACTTCCTCCTGCGGCTTTTTTCAACATGCACACTGCGCTTAACCATGACGATGATTTATGTTATGTGTTTTAAAAAGTCAATATTCTGAATATAAACCATCTCAACGGTTCTTTAACTTTTTTAAAAAGGGAAGATGAACGCAACCAATTCATATTTTGCGCACTCCTCTTCGTCGTGTTCTGACGGACGTCGCGCACTCCGCCGTGCGCGCCGCGAGATCCATCAACAAACTTCGCCAAACAGAACCTTTGCGGTGAGGAACTGGTCCGTTCCAGAAGCGCGTGGAACAGGAAGAAAAAACAAAAGAACCCCTCACTAAAAAAAAGAGAGAAAGGAAAAGAAGGACCGACCGGCAGGCTGCGCCGACGCCGCGGATTCCAACAGCATCAGGAGGGCCGTGAACGCAACTCCAGCGGGCATTGCAGCGGCGCGGTCGCTCAATCCAAAATCGGAGCGCCAGCCCGCGCCCTCATGACAAAACAAATCCGGCGGGACGTCACAAGTTTGACCTCAAACGGTGAAGAGGCAGCAATCCGGACTGTTCTTTGTTATTTTATTTTTTGCCTTCCAGCCGGACGATCTGGCGATCGCTCCCGTTCGCGACCTCACTCTGCCTGCTTGTCGGAATTCAATCGGCTTTACCTGCCCGCTGCCGGAAGTACCTGTATGACGTCACATTCACTGTCAAATTAAAACCAACTCGTGTGAAAAATGCGGCACAGTACATTCAAATTGCACATTTTGTTCATTTTACATAAAAATAGTAGCCTGTACGGGTTCCAAAAAAGCCATTTAAAGAATAAGTCACGACACTTGACATAAGACCATCACCAAGAAGAACAACGACATAATCAACATTTTTTAATGGGTTCAAGTTGGAATAAAGAAATTTACAATAATCGTACTGACATTTGTGCTCTTGTTTTACACATACATAATAAGCACCTTCATCTAAATCAGGGGTGTCAAACTCATTTCACATTGTGGGCCACATAGGGCCCCGGTATATGTCAAGTGGGCCGGACCATTAAAATTTATACCATACTCTGCTATAAAGAAACCAAAATAATGTGTCTTTCCTTTGTTTTGGTCCAAAGATGCACAAGAACTCTCGGAAAATGTTGAAATTTAATGAACATATCTTTTACAAAGCATTTCATGAAGCAATTTCCTTAGACAAATGTGCACTTTACTTTTATCATTCACATATATGCATTGCAACTGATCCCACTGACTGTACAAAGGCACAAAAACTTAACAAGTAATTGGTCTTGAAAAATATAGGAATGCACTTTTAAGATTAAATGAGATTTATAAAGAAAGGAATTTGTAAACCATTTACACGAGCAGATAAAATCAAAATGTAATCCCTGCCTACACTTTACAAACTAAGGAGAGTGCTATAAAATGTGTAAAGAATAACGTTTTCACATGTCATGATAACGTCTGCTGTGTTGGGTCGATGAGGCTGCTGTTGTCTTCTTCTCTGATCAAAACAAGTAAGTAAGTAAGTAAGGCGTTTTTAGCCGAAAAAAACCGACCATGTATAGTAAGGCGTTTTTAGCCGAAAAAAACGACCATGTATAGTGAGGCGTTTTTATAGGAAAAAAAAACGACCCTGTATAGTACGGCGTTTTTCGATGAAAAACAAAAAAACAAAAAAAGAACACCATGTATAGTAAGGCGTTTTTAGCCAAAAAAACGACCATGTATATTTTTCGATGAAAAAAAAAAAACGACCATGTATAGTAAGGCGTTTTTAGCCGAAAAAAACGACCATGTATAGTAAGGCGTTTTTAGCCGAAAAAAAACGACCATGTATAGTAAGGCGTTTTTAGCCGAAAAAAAACGACCATGTATAGTAAGGCGTTTTTAGCCGAAAAAAAATGACCATGTATAGTAAGGCGTTTTTAGCCGAAAAAAAACGACCATGTATAGTTAGGCGTTTTTAGCCGAAAAAAACGACCATGTATAGTTAGGCGTTTTTAGCCGAAAAAAAACGACCATGTATAGTAAGGCGTTTTTAGCCGAAAAAAACGACCATGTATAGTAAGGCGTTTTTAGCCGAAAAAAAACGACCATGTATAGTAAGGCGTTTTTAGCCGAAAAAAAATGACCATGTATAGTAAGGCGTTTTTAGCCGAAAAAAAACGACCATGTATAGTTAGGCGTTTTTAGCCAAAAAAAAACGACCATGTATAGTAAGGCGTTTTTAGCCGAAAAAAACGACCATGTATAGTAAGGCGTTTTTAGCCAAAAAAAAACGACCATGTATAGTAAGGCGTTTTTAGCCGAAAAAAACGACCATGTATAGTAAGGCGTTTTTAGCCAAAAAAAAACGACCATGTATAGTTAGGCGTTTTTAACCCGGAAAAAACGACCATGTATAGCAAGGCGTTTTTATCGGAAAAAAAATTACCCTGTATAGTAAGGCTTTTTTAGCCGAAAAAAAACGATCATGTGTAGTAAGGCGTTTTTAGCCGAGAAAAAAAAAAATGACCATTGCTTTGACTAGTGTTAATTGGTTAATTGCTTCTTTATTTCTTGCTGATTGGGTCTTTAAAAGAGAAAGAGAGAGAGAGAGAGAGAGTATGTGAATTCTATGATTCTATGACTACAGAACCATTCTTTCAAGAGCGGAAAGTAATTGAATGCTTGAATTGGGTGAAGTCAAAGGTTGGCAAAAAAGCTTTTATTGTGAAGGTCCAGTCCCAGGTTGAGGGAAGTTGTTGCGGTTTTGGACTCCACCTACAGATGAGATTGATCACTGCACTTTTCAAGTTTGCTCTTTCAAGAAATCCCACCTCAAGGACTCGACTCGCCGGGATGGACGGAACGACCGATGGAAGACAGACGGACAGACAGACAGACAGACAGACAGACAGACAGACAGACAGACAGACAGACCGACCGACCGACCGACCGACCGACCGACCGACCGACCGACCGACCGACCGACCGACAGACAGACAGACAGATAGATAGATAGATAGATAGATAGATAGATAGATAGATAGATAGATAGATAGATAGATAGATAGATAGATAGATAGATAGATCGATCGATAGACAGAGTTAATGTATTTTATTTTGGAACCACATATCGTATGGAAAGTTACACTTCCTGTCATGTAATGCTTTGAAGGTCCAAACCGGAATTTGTTGGCGCCACTCACGCTAGCTTGAGTGCCTCCCGCGGGTCTGAACTGAACCGAACTGATGCCGCTGCTCCTTTAGCGGAATTCACGCGACCGAGTCCTAACTCTTTCCGGGAAGAAAGTTCCGTGTGAGTGCAACTGTTTGAATTTGCTCCCGTTGTTGTCGCGATTGAAACGCCCGCCTCCTCGCGGTGTTCCCAAAGCAGCTGAACGACAATCGTGCCCGCCTTCGTTGAGCGTCTGAAAATCGTCCAAGACTTCAACACGGCTTAATCCCCCCCCCCCTCAAAAACAAACAAACAAAAAAAAGAGCACCATCGCTCGTCCTTTAACGCGGCCAGCTAGCTTGATGAATCAATAATGGATGTTATTTCCAGCGGAGCTGACAGGTTGGGGATCACGTGACAGCGCGTGTGGGGCCGATCCACTAAGCCGAGTTCAGCCAATCGGGGGGCGTGGCCTGGGACACAACCTGGCTGCTGACGTCACCTACGACCGCTCGCCATGAACCGCTTTTTTAGTTTTTTGTGGACTCTTTACTCCAGGACAGGTTGACAGCCCAGACGACTCACCGAATCATAATCTTTTTTTTTTTTTTTTTACATTTTCTGTACTGTCAATTTGAAAATAATGTTTTCGAATAAAGGGATTGTTGATTTCAAAGGCGGATGGACGAAGATGAATTGACGATTAGAATCATCGCGAGCTGCGGCCCGACTGCTTGTGGATAAATCTCCTGAGAGGGTCTCTCGTTTGCTTCGTTGCAGCTGCGCCGCACCCGTCGCCATGGTGACCAAGAAAGTCCGGACGGAGTACATGAAGAAGTTCCGGGAGCCCAAGTGGGAGACCTTCTCCAAATGCTACGAGGACTCTCTCAAGTACCGCCTGACCCGGCGGGTCATGGAGCACTCTCACAAGGCCTGGTTCTGGGAGGGCTGCGAGGGCGGCTCCGTGCGGTCCAGCGGCAAGTCCACGCCCAGGACTGCCGGACCGCGGCTTGGACGCAACCGGGTGGCCCCGCCGCCCGCCGCCGAGACAAACCGGCCGAGCTCCGGTCCCGATGCCGGGCCGCCGTCGGAGGAGCGGGAAGTAACGGAGGCGGCGGTTGCCGACGCCGCGGCCCCGCCAGGTGAGATGACGATGGAGAGGCGCGCTTGCAAAGGGCGGGAACATTTGCCGTCAAGTTGAGCTGGGAAAAAAAAAAGAGTTGAAAACGCTCCCCGACTTCGTCATGTGATCATCCACCTCTTTGGATTTGCGACAGAAAACGCCGCCGGGGGCCCCCTGAACGCGAGCCTGGCGTCCCACGAGCCGGACGCCGACGGGGATCCCGCCGAGTCGGCGGCCTCTCCGTTGCTCCACCGGGACGGTCGCCCTGGCAACGGGTCGCCCACCGACTGCAAACCAGAGCGGGCCAAGAGCCAACCGCCGCCAGGGGGCGCCGGCGACGAAGCCGCAGCGCCCAACGATCAAGTAAGTTCTTGACTCCGCTCCGTTCACGTTGAGCACGTGTCGGGCCCCAGCGATGTGGATTTTTTTTGGGGGGGGGGGCGCGAGGGGGTGTATTGACTGCATTTCAATAGCTCGTGTGTTATCTTGTGCGCTTATGACAACAAAAATATGAATTACAGGGGGGAAAAAATGAATTGGAAGTGTTTCAGCAGTAAAACAAACTAAAAAAAAAAAAAATAAATCGTTTGATCGCTCGGGCCCGACACGTGCCGAATGGATGACGATATGACTGAACAACGGCGGACGGGCGCCTCCAGGGCGAGCGTTGCGACGCCAGCGTCCGGACGCCGCCGTCGCGTCCTCCCGACCAGCGCCCGGCGAGCGCCCATCGCCGCCGCCGCCGCGCTCGCTCGGCTGACCCGGACGAGCTGCGCCGCCGCCAGTTGACGGCCTCCGCCACCGCCGACGAGCGCTGGGTGACGGAGTACATGCGCTGCTTCTCTGCGCGGGTGGACGCCAGGCCACGCCTCTAAAAACAAACAAACAAAACAAAAACCCGCAGCACAGTTGTACTCCGAGGCTTCAACCTCGCGGGCGTTTTGGATCCAAATCCGATTTCCCGCAATGGGAAATTCTTTGCAAACGCGCAAAAGATTTGGGATGCTTCGACAGGGAACGAAAACCCCCACCAGTTGCGTCGGCGAACCGCTCATTTGTATTTGTTCGTTTCCTCGAGGGACCCCATCGATCGCATCCGTGACCGAAACTTATTCAGTAGCAGCCAATTCGAGACCAAGTCTGAAAAGACGTTTGAAAACGTCTTTGGGAGTGAAAGAGTTCAAGGGGCGACTTTGCTCAATGAAGTCAATCGAGTCGTCGTCATCCAAACACATTTTTGTAGCCCATTTTGAAGGAGGACAAGCGCGCTCGGTCGGAACTCCGTTTGTTACTTGCTCCCCCCGCCCCGGAGGAACGCCGAAGGATTCTTGGACCGTCGCTGCAGGATCGGCGTTCAAAGAGCACTCGTCTCCAGCTTTGCCGGCGTGAACTGGATGCTCGTATCGTTAGCCCACCCATGGCGCTCGGCACCAAGCCGAGCCCCAATTCAAACCCCTCCTTTGAAATTGGGATCCTACTTTCAAACCCCGTTTGAAACCTGAAGCCAACTTGGAAAAGCAGCTGTGAAACCCCGAGCCCAACTTGCAACCCTGATCCCAATTTCATCCCGAGCGACCACTTGAATGCACGCGCACTCGCAATGGCTAACCCGGGAGCTTCCGTGGAAACGCCAGCGGCAATTGCAACGCGACCTTGAAACGCAAAGCGTCATTCCGGCGACATTTTGCCCTTCCTGCATTTTTCATCCTTGAGTGGAAGTCAAGTTCAATTTTTTTTTCTCCCTTTTCACCGCGCACATTTTCGGCAAATTCAATGAGAAACATGTGAGGCGCTCGGGTTTTTAAGCCCTTTTGTTGTTTTTAAATTGTGGTGAACGAACGCCGCCGTCCAAACGACGCAAAGGCGCACCGACGCGACTTTGATAAGCCGGAGCGCCAATCGCGCTCGTGCGAAAGAGGCACGTCGACGCGAACGCATTTGCTTTGAGAAAACCAAAGCCAACGTTGTCCGACGGACGAATAGCGAGCAACCCAAGCTAACGCTCATTAGCACCGCCGTTTGTAACCGTCAAGAATGTTTCTATAGATTTCGATTTTCCACAGATCCCTTTTTTTTTTCTGGGGAGTTTTTCGGGGCGGGGTTTTTGCATGTGAACGCCGCACCGAACAAGAAAGGGGCGTGACGGACAAAGCGGAAAGTACACACCCACTCATGTTGAGACACTTTTGTCCACGTGGCTTTCGATGTTCCCGGAAAGATGAGAAATAAAAACACTTCAACAAATCTGCCACTTGCTTGACTGACACACTCGACGCAGCCTCTGGTTTGAAAAGCTCAACAGAAGTGCGGAAAAGACAAACGGTTCAAGTGTCACTTGGTTTATTGACAACAACAAACACTCAGACTTAAAAAAAATAAAATAAAATTCTCAGCAAAAACGAGAATAACTTAACTAAAAATAATAATTTGACGACATTCACGGAAGTCCTGCCGCCAAGATGCTTCCGACGAGCGTGCGATCCTTAAGTGCATTTTCAACCGCCTTCTCGTCAATCTTCAGGAACACCTGAACACACACACACACACACACACACACACACACACACACACACACACACGCACACACACACAGCCCAAGTCCATTTGCTGATCATTGAGAAATTCATGTATTCAAAAGGTAGGTGTTTTGTTTATTGGCAACGTAAGATGGCCGCCAGTGGTGTCAATTTGGCTGATGACAAGCAGCGTTGAACGCAGCGACCGACAGAGTTGAGTTTGGGGCCAGAGTCCATCTTACGTTGCCGCTCGCCAAACGCGCCCTGACTCGAAAACACGACATCTTCACGCAGCGTTCTCGCATTATGCCGAACATAGCACAAGGCGTGGCGCACGCTTTGCACATTGAATGAGAAGCCCGAAAATGAGAAATTTGCTCAGAGTGGTGCAGAAGTTGCGTTTTCAGCGACACAAAAGTAACAGGAGGGGTCAGTCACGGTGGCAAGGCAAGATGGCCGCCCGACAGTCCAGGTTAAGCGTTTTTTTTTTTTTGTTTCGTTTTGTTTTTTTGTCCGGGAGGTCGGCGGCAAAGCGGAAGCGAGTCGTCAGATGCCAAAAGCGACGGCGTCGGGCTTTACCTTGCTGAGTCGAGCTTCTTTGGCCTTCTTGAGGGCGAACACCCCGCGGCTCTCCAGCAGCGCGCAAAGCGACAAACACTCCGACTGGCTGACTCCGCCCACCTGGCGCCGAGCGCACAGGCGGCTGTGAGCCTCGTGGAGCTGCGAGGGGGGCGACAAGCAAAAGGTCAGCGCGCGGGCCGTTTTCGAAGGCTGGGCAAAAGCGCGGCTGGCGCCGGGCGTCACCTTGCCGAGGGCCACCTCCTTGCTCTTGCCGGCGCGCACCAACATCAGCAGGCAGCACACCAGAAGTTTCTGCTGCAGCGGGAAACTTTCGCCGGCGCACGACGCCATGCGGTCGCCGTACACCTCGGAGAGGACGCGCGCCACCTGGGCCACGCCGGCCGACGACTCTGCAACCACACGCGGCATCTTGACGTCAACGCCGTCGCTTCGCACACGCGCGCGTGCACACAAAGCGGCGGCGCCGTGATGCCGGCGGCTCGGACCTTGGTCGGGGCGCCGCTCCGCCTTCTTCCCGCGTTCCGACTCGAAGATCTCGACCGCCCGCCTGTTGGACACACCGGCGAGGCCAATCAAGCCACGCGTCAAATCCGCGGTTACGATTCCCGACGCGTCCGCGGGGACCAACCTGCAGATGTCCAAAGCCTTCCGGGCGTCTCCCGACACCGCCGAGACTTTACGGGCGCAAAACTGCACGGCCGCCGCGTGCAAGGCGCCGTCCGCGCAGGCCTGGCGACAACAAAGCGCGCGCGTGAGCCGACCGGACGCACGAGACGGCGGGCGCGGAGCTGCGCGGCGCGGCGCGGCGTCACCTGCGCCAGTCGGTCTTGCACGATGGCGCCGAGCTGCTCTCGGCTGTACGGCGGGAAGTGAAGCAGTTGCGGGCGACGCCCGGGCCTGGCCTGAAGGCGGGGCAGGACGCGGTCCGTCAGGTCCAAGGCGTTGGCGATGCCTGCGGCACAGAAGCGCGGCGGCCCGCTTTAGAGGGCGGGCTCGAGAAACGCGGGCGCGGCCGCCCGACGGCTCCGTTCGTACCGACGAGACAAAGTCTGGACTTGGGCAGGTGCGGCCACTCGAAGACGGTGTAGAGCACGTCCTGGCCTTTGCTGTCCAGCTGGTCCAACTCGTCCAGAACCAACAGGCTGAAAGACAAGATCAGCGGGAGTCGAGTGCCGCGACGGACCGCAGACGAATCTCGCCGAGCGGCGCAGGTTCCAAGGAGAGACGACGGAATCATTTCGGGAGTCGCGTTCGGATAAAAAGAGCGGTTTGCCGCCAGCCCAAGCGTCGAGCCGACAAGTTTCATTTGGGCAAAAGTAGAGCTTTGCCGCCATCGCCGGGCAACTCCGAACGGGTCAATTGGGTACTCACACGGCGGGTCCGGGCCCGGTCAGGTGTCTCCGCAGACCCTTGTGGCCGCCGGCGGACGCGCTCAGCTTGTCGGCCAAAAGCGGGAAAATGGCGTGCGAGCTGCGCAGGCTCATGCAGTTCACCACCAGCGTCTGCGCCTGCGCCAGCTCCTCCTGCAAACGGCGACGGCAAAATGAGGGGCCCCGACGCGGGCCAACTCGGGGCAGTTTCTTTTTCCGCCCGAGCGTCACCTTCATGTCGCGCAGGACCCAGTCGAGACAGGCCGTCTTTCCCGTGCCGGGCGCCCCGCAGACGTAAAGGCTGCCGGGCAGCCGGCGCGCGGCCGTCCGGCCCAGGAAGCCGCGGATGGCGGCGCGCTCCGCCTCCCGGGCCAGCAGGCGCTCGGGCGCCGCCGTGTGCAGCGCCTGCTTAGCGCTCGCCAAGCCGCGCCCTGCAAAAAAAAGAAAGAACGTCCGAGTATCAGTCGGGTCCGGGCGGCGGTCAATCTTGATCGGGTTCAGAGCCAGCTTCAAATCGCTTTCACTCACGGGAGTTTGGAGCGCATTGGAATCAGATGCAGCCCCAAGTTTCGATGGAGCTCACGCTGTGTTGCGAAAGTTTTTGTTTTTTTTTTTCTTTTCAAACAAGCCGAAAGGTCCAAATTTGGCTCCAAATGAAGTTCAACACGGGTTGGGATCAAGTTCCCACAGCGTTTACACGAGTTGATATCAGGTTTGTGCTGGGCTTTAAAACCAGGCGTCCGCCGCATTTGGACTTGGGCCGTGTTCCAATCAAAACTGCGGGCTGCGATTCGGTTCGAGTCCGGATCAGGGTGCAGCCGAGGCTTCGGTGGAGTTCGGCTTGAGACGACATTTCAAAGCGATTTCGGATCCAACTCGGGCTAAATGTGCGGTTGCACTAAAGCAGGAGTTGGCGCTCAGGCGGTGGGTGAATACGATCCGTGGAAAAGTCGTGCGGATTACATTTAGGTTGTGTTCCAACTCGGTTCTGTTCAGGTTTCGACCGTTTACATCGAGTTGAAATCAATCACTTACTTTCAGCAAAGAGTCGACACGCCGCCGCCGACGTCTTGCCCGGGCTGGGTCCCGCCAAGTCCCGCCGACTTGGCGAGGAAGCGGCGACGGGAGAGGACGGCGTCGGCTCACGGCAACGCGGGCCGGCGGCGTTTTCATCAAAGGCTAAACGCCGCTGGGACGGCGGCGACGCTTTGGCCTGCTTGGGAGGCGACGCCGACAGAGCGGCGTCCATGTTGCGCGCGTTGTCGTCACCTGGACCGCCCACAAAAAAAACAAGTGACAAATGAGCCTCATGCTTCAAGTGGACATTGTGTTGCTTCTCCTCGCATGTGAGCAATGGCCGGCAGGGGGCGGTAAAACATCAACACTCAACTCCGCGTCAGCCAAGTTGGCTCTTCGGGGCGGACTCACCCGTACGTTTCCGCGGACTGAGGGGAAGCCTGAGCGAGGCGTCCGGCGACGAGGGAAGCGGCGTCGCAGCCGGCCGCCGGGCGTGAACGGAGGGCGCTCGTCCGGACGACGGCGCCGCAGGCATCGTCGTCTTCTCCCCATCGGCTTCGAGGGGCTCGGGCGGGGTTCTTTTGGGCTTCGACGCCACCCTGGCGGACTTGCGTCTGGGGAAGGGCATGGTGGGCTGCGTGTGAGCCCGCGAGCGAGTGCTCGGCATCTTCAAACCGAAAAAGTGGGGGGGGGGAGAGAATGGAAAATGTCAGACACACCGTCATGAGGGAATCACTCCATCGAGTTTAGATCACATTTCAAATGACTCATAAAAATTGTTTGGGACGGGTTCAGAACACGTTTGAAATCGGATTTGGACTGAGTTTCCAACAACCGACTGCGCAACAAATGTTGGCCAAGTCTCAGACGAGCTCCAATTGTCTCGACGTGGGACCTCGTTCGGGTTCAGCGCGCGTGTCAAACATTTGTTAAGTCTCGCGAGATTTTATACAGTCTACGTCATCATTGGAATTTTGTATTTTTCTTATTTCGTTTGCCAAGGAGATGTACTTACAAAGATGTATTTCATGCGTACAAAAAAAGGACCACCCCAGTGCATTATTTCCGGTCCTTTGTGTCAAGTTGACCGACTTGAGGAGTACACAAAGCAAAGAAATAACGAAACGAGTTGTTCGGATCTGTGCAATCAGAGACATCGTGAGCATAACTTCGACAAAGAAAAAAAAACGAAGCGCGGGAGATGAAAATGGTTCGCGTCTTGGCGCCAATTGCTCAATCTGATTCGCGGAGAAAAGCGAACAACTCCACACATGACCACGACAAGGCGCAACGCGATCAAGTATTCAACCCCAAATGTCGATCGTTTGCAAGGCAGCGAATGGGACCACGTTCAAGCCGAACACAATCACACAACAGGGGCTTACTTCCGCATCTGACGTGGATTCGCACAAAAATCGATCTCAGTAAGCTCGCCAGGGCTTGGAAACTCACCTTTGGGTGACAGACGTTGGTGAGGGGGGGGGAAGAGAAAACAAAATGTTCGCTGTGGTGCTGAACCGTCCTTCCTTCTGCCTCGGCTTCCACACGGTAGACACAGCAAACTTTAGCGCCAAATGTTGTCCGCCTCAGCAGCTGTTTCCGGCCGGCCTCCCGCTCGCTGATTGGTCCAAAACGCGGGCCCGGATGTTACGTTGTGGCGTCCATTTGAGACGGGGCGGGAGATTCGGCAGCTGCTCGTTTTGACGGCAATTTATGTGACGTTTGCTGCAGGGTTTCGGTGGGGGGGGGGGGATAGAGAAAGTCTCATATTGAGCCTCTTCTACACGCTTGCCACGAAAACGGCACTTCATGGAAAGCCAGAAATGCTCCATTTTTGTGGTGTAGACTGCTTCAAACGTCGACAGAGGCGCAGGCATATTTGCCGACCACCTTCCTCAAATTAGAGCAACCCTTTTCAAAACAGGTGGACACCAGTGGAAAAATCGGGTATTTTTGAAATGGGCGAACCGTCGAGTACACGCACAAAAACAAGCCCTTGCTTGCCCCAAAATGGCTGCCTTCCAGTTTCATTTGAAACGGGTCTCTGAGACTTCTTCCCGTGCTTGAGGATTCTTGTGTCCCGTTTGGATGTTTTTCATTTGTCAGTGTGTGAAACTGACACTCCTCCTCACAAAAGCAAACGAATGCACGCCAAGGGGCCGACATTCACGCACACAAAACAAGCCCTTGCTTGCCCCAAAATGGCTGCCTTCCAGTTTCATTTGAAACGGGTCTCTGAGACTTCTTCTCGTGTTTGAAACTTCTTCTCGTGTCCTGTTTGGATGTCAACCCAATTTTCATTTGTCAGTGTGTGAAACCGACACTCCCCCCACAAAAGCAGATGAATGCACGCCAAGGGGCCGACATTCACGCTTGGTACCTTGGAAAGCTTTGGTGCGGTGTGTAATTGACATGTTGACTAATTTCACGATCGGTGATTCTGGCGTCCGGGGCTGAATTTTGTCAAGGTATGAGCCCTTGAATTGACCACCCCCCAAAAACTGCTGGTTTGAATCAACTGTTCTTTCTTTCGGGGGAGTCCCAGAAACTTTTCGGTGGGCCCTGTAATGATACACAGGTCCATCAAACTTCACAGGGGTGTTCACACGGCAAGATTTGCTCCGGTGCTACGGCGGCGCTGCGACAGTAGAGCGTTCACACGTGCAAATTTGCTCCGACGTAGCCCTGGAAAAAACAGCTTACACCAGAGCAAATTTTTAAACCACCTCCCTGAGGTGGATCAAATTTGCTCCGGAGCAAATGCTCGTTTGCGAGGTGGGAGTAGCCTTGCTACGCATGAGAAGAGTTGATCACGTACGGCGAGAATGTGTTGCTTTCGCGCACTGTCGGACTTCCGTCATGTGTTTAATAACGACACAAGAAATGGATGGTAACAGGAGCAAGCACCTCTTCGGTTATACCATCTCAACTACAACAGGGGGGGGGGGGAATAGTCCCCAGACGTCATCTTTCCTTTTGTAGGAGACTGGACTGTCTCGGAGTTGTTTGTGTAGCTTGTGTACCCCCCCGCCCCCATAGAATTTATTTTGTGATTTCCTCTTGATTTTTCTGCTTGGCGCATGACATTTTCCTTTTCTGAGTGTCATTGAAGTCATCGTTGATTTACGTTTTCGGGGGGGGGGGGGGTCCACTCTGGAGCAGAAGGCACAGAGACCGAGAAGGACGTGCCTGTTCAGTAGTTGCTTGAGTTGTGGATAAGTTTTAAAAAGAACCAACACGACAGCTCATTTGTTTTGCTCCGCTGCAGAAACTGCCGTGTGAACGCAAGTGGGGCTGCACCGACGCTGCGCCGGTGCTGACGCGCTCAGCGGCTTTGTACGTGTGACTGCTCCACCAAATTTGCTCCGGTGTAAAATATATCGCAACAAAATACATCGGTGCAGCGCCAGAGCAAATGTGTGCCGTGTGAACAGCCCTCATGTTGATTTTTGAAACTGGCGTCAGTCAGGGGCTTATGTTGAGACTCTCTACTTTTTTTTAGGATCAGGGTGTTGAATGACAAGACCCCCCCCCCCCCAAAAGAGACTTGCATCACCTCAGTCCCCTTTTCCCCAACAGGAATATATTTATTGAAAATATTTTCAAGTGATAAAAAGATGGCTGATTAACAGGAAAAAAACGGTGAGGCGGAAAAGGTGACACCAGCGTGACCCTGAAGATGATGAGGACAAAAAACGACGACATCATGCGAGTTTGCTGCCCCTCGTTACAATTTCCCTCTATGACACTCTTTTGTACAGCAAAAAAAAAAAAAAAAAAATAGATCAATGCTCACTAGGATGATCAGATTCTAAGGGCTAAATATACATTTGCAAATAGACTCTCATATTTTTTTTATTTTTTTTTATAAACTTAGCACAGGTACCATTTGTGGACAAAATGCATGTAAGGCAACTGATGAGCAGCAGGAGGCGCTGCATCTCAAAAGTGTTTTTTCTGGTAGATTCACAGCTGAACCGTTTGTGTGCGTGTGTGTGTATTTTTCTATGATGCTGAATGATCATTAAAAGTGACGCAAAAGTTCTACATACTCTTTCTGGCACTTTAGTGTTTCTTTTATATATAGCTGCTAGCAACTACGATCTGTACAGATTCTTGCATAGTAAAAGCAGCTGATGGTCACTTCCTGTGTGATGATTGCCAGCCCCCCACCCCCTTTCAAAACTATCCCTTTACGGTCAACTGGCAGCCTGGCCCAGTGAACGCACTTTTTCAAAAGCAAGGTGTCATTCCACAGTTGTGACCAATGTCACGGTCCCGCAAGTACAAAAAACGGGTGCCACGCGTCTTTGCTGGCCCATGTGCAACATGAAAACAGGATTACAAGTCTCCCCACACCCCCCTCTCCCCCCACTACCGTTAAGAACAGCAGAAAACAGGTCCTGAAAATAGGAACAAACCTCCTCTCCCCCAAAAATGAGCCCCGACACCGCTCGGAAAGTCAAGCTCAACAAGCAGATGAGACATCCGTCAATTGACTGTTTTGGACAGGCTTCAATTAAGCTCCACCCGCCTTTGGCACATGGATGGGGTCGTTTCAAGCGCACCCTAGAGCGACTCCCAACAAAATCAAGAAGGGATTGAAAAAAAAAAAAAATTAAAAGCCCACATTCATGCACGATCATGTGTGGGTGTGTCCCATAAAGATCAATGCTGGCTAGTAAATCTGTCCAAAGAGGGAATGTGCAGTTGTGGACGCTTGTGGAGTTTTTTTTTCTTTTTTGGTCCTCAAATGTTAAAGAAATGCAAAAGTCAAAAAGTCTCATGAGGTGTCTTCTCTTCTGTTCAAGTCCACATGGCTGGTGCTTTGTGTGTGTGTGTGTGTGTGTGTGTGTGTGTGTGTGTGTGTGTGTGTGTGTGTGTGTGTGTGTGTGCGTGTGCGCATGCCCGACCGGACCTCCTCATCCCCGACCAC
>CAAKHF010008590.1:0-12520 GCA_901007745.1 Hippocampus kuda
AATATGTCACACTATGACAGACCTGCAAAAACAATATATTTCATGGGGCAATTGTCCTTTTATTTTATGGGGATAATTACAATTGGGAAAAATAAGATAATATATTCATTCATTCATTCATCTTCCGAACCGCTTCATCCTCACAAGGGTCGCGGGGGGTGCTGGAGCCTATCCCAGCTGTCTTCGGGCAGTAGGCGGGGGACACCCTGAATTGGTTGCCAGCCAATCGCAGGGCACACAGAGACAAACAACCATGCACGCTCACACCTAGGGACAATTTAGAGTGTTCAAACCGCCTGCCATGCATGTTTTTGGAATGTGGGAGGAAACCGGAGTACCCGGAGAAAACCCACGCAGGCCCGGGGAGAACATGCAAACTCCACACAGGGAGGCCGGAGCTGGAATCGAACCCGGTACCTCTGCACTGTGAAGTCGACGTGCTAACCACTGGACTACCGGGCCGCAACTGCACTTAAGTAGCAGTTAAATAAAAGCTCGAGCTTCCAGTTGATGGCAGCTATGGCACCAGTATTTGCGGGCCCTGGGTGATCTGTGGCGCATGCGCATAAACTCCCTTAAGTGCCCTACAAAACACATGGGTGACTCCAAATTTGACCCCGTGGGTTCTCCAGGGTTTAAATATACAACGTGTAATTATTTTAATTTGACAGTAAACTTCAATTGAGAATGGCAAAAAACAGCTTGAAGCCTCTTTTTTGAAGTTATTCACTTTCTCCCAAACTATCACTTGTTAAGTGAGTTGAGTTCATTGCCACCAAACAGTGCTTGTATATCGACTTTTTGCCTGCAAGTCCAAACAAAACATAAAAAAATGGCTGAACAACAGCTTGTATCTTGAAAAACACAAAAGTAGCTTCACTCGTATCTCAAGGCACCAATGTCTATTGTATACTGGCTGGCCATTTTTGATGAGAGATTATCTGGCTTTTATAGTTAAACCCCCCCACACACACACACAGGGCATTGCAATTTAATAGAAAAATTACCACCATTTTCAATTGTTAAAATGTAATTTTGGGTTGTTCAATAAAAAAAAATAAAAAAACCTCCAGAGTGAACATTTTATCTTTATACCTTCAGCATGGACTGGATGGACTGACTCTGAAAAAAACCCCAGACACAAATCAAGTAGATCTCTTTTTTATTTGTGTATATATACACACACACATATAAAAAATAAGGGCATATGTACAATGATAATAAATATCAATGTGTTTGTACAACAAATAAGTTACTTAACATTACTTTAGAACAAACATAAAAGATTGATAAGATACAAGAAAAACTAGGTCAACTGGAATGAACACAAATGAAAATACCGCACTAGAGTGGTTATGGCAAACAAATGTGAAGTTTGAAGTCTTCTAAGACATGCATTTTACTCCAACTAAAGACCTCTACTTGTTTAATCGTTTTTTGTTTTTTTTTCCTTCAAAATGCAAAGTAAAGCAAAGCTTGATAACAGAAGAAATACTCAATAAGACATGACCAAGTACCAGTGTATTCAAAGAATGTGTTTTAACTTCGTCAAAGTCTTGAATACCATCAAATGCACACATTCTAGCACTGATCTGCTTTCACTCAAAAGCTTCATATTTAGTTTTTGGCAGTTAACAAATGAAATCGTGGTTTTGGTACATTAGTGAGTCTTCATAAAGAGGAACAAGAATCAGGTCCAGGAGATCGCCGTAAATCCAAGTAAACAGGAAACAAACAGGAAATCGATGAGCCTAAAGCCATTTTTTTTTCCTTGAGCGAACATTTTGCTGCAGTTAAACTATTCAGAATGCTTCCAGACATCAGCTCAGTGTTGCAAAGTGGACGGACAGCTGAATATTGATCTATTCCAGAAAAGTAACGTGTGGGGTTGGGGGGGCAACAGAAGAACATCTGCAGTCTACTTTGGCTTACCCAAAGGTGAAGTGACACGTGGAACACAGCCATGAAACAAAATCCTTTCTTTGAACCAAAAAAACAAGTCTTTTTTTCCGCCCCGAAAGAGTTCCTCATTAGTGTTTTACAATACTGTAGTGTTTCATATAAAAAAAAAAAAAATCCAAAAAATGCTCAATCCAAAAAAACGCTTTTGTACAAGGATGATCGAAACGTACAGTCCTTTTGCTGTTGGTCATGCAATATGTTGGTCTGACGGCCGAGAACCTCTTTGACCAGGTCATTGGGATGCGTGCCATTATAAAACCCTGTCCACATTGTGTTTAACAACTCAATATTAACTTCTTGCGTTGCTCTCCTGCGCAATGCAGACATGTCCCAAACAATCACCCTGTTTTGACAAAAGACAGAAAACGTGGAAGATTGAGTAACAGTGCAAAAAAAAAAAAAGTTCAACTGTTCATGAAAAAGTGAAAAAATACCTGTAACAGATTCAGTGGCGCTGTCCTATTCCAACCTATCCATGTGGAAATAATTATTCCATCCTCCATGGAGGCCTTGTGTGTGTCTCAGTGTTCTTAACCTCTGTGTCCACAACACAACGATCCCAAATTGGTCTCGAGGCATCAGTAAGGGATGGGATTCACGGTGTCCTGTTGCACACTTATTGACATTCAAAGCGTTGGGCGTGAGACTGAGTGCGGTCGTTTCCTTCTTTGCAGTGCCAGTTACCACTGTCACCGTACAAAACGTAAAGCACTTATTTGAAACATCCACAGCAGTCGCCACAGTGAGAGTTCAACTACATTCTCCATGCTTGTTGTCTTTGTGTTGTTGAAATGTGTGCAGTCTTTGTCTTATTGCTGAATGCCAACAGCATTTTCTTTTTCCAAGGGAATGAGCAAGTCTCCAAAACAGCTGATCTCACATGTATTTTCAACAACACGTGGTTCTCATGCACTTTTAGTACATTGAAGGTGCTTTGAAGGTCACCGTGCAGGGTGCAGCCTGGAATGTAAGCATTTGTTCTTCACAAAAGTTAGACTTAAGTCACTTGACGACCACTTGAAGACTGCAGTGGTCCTCAAGAAATAATAATAAAAAAAAGGTCTAGGAGAAATGTCTTAATTCAAAGCAACCATCACAACAGACAAAGATTCACAAAGAAGAAAAAGAAAAGAAATTGGGCCAAAACATTTACAGAGAATGTCCTTCGTTGAGCAACTCCCTTGTGTCTCATTTTCATTTCACTTCAATTGCTCTCTCATTGTCTCTCATGTCCTCACAGAGCTCCTCATACGCCAATATGATTGTTTTCTTGCTTCAACGTTAATTAGCCTCCTCTTGGCTCACCATTACAAATAAGGGAAGACGAGCTTCCGGTTTTAAGTGCAGTACGAGCTGAAAGAAAGACTGGAAGGAACAGAACTTGTTCTTGTCATCCATCAACTGATCTCAGCAAAGATGCTGGAAGTCTTACTTGGTCCGCCCAACATGAATTAAACGTGCCCCTCAGACAACATATAATGCCGTCGGTTCGATTACCATGCCTACGGTGTACTCGTGTGCAAATACACAGTTTAGACAAATGGCTATTACACAGTGGAAGCAGAAGTCCAAGACTTGGTGGTGCACAGCACACAATAATTACGTGAGCACGTGTTGGCGACCCATGGGTGTGAGTGTCTATATTTAACATGCGAGAAATGTCTACAGTGAGCCAAACAGGCATTGGCAGGGTGAGGGAAAAGAGCATTGGTAGGTGACAACGTGTCACAGAATGAGAGAGAGAGAGAGAGAGAGAGAGAGAGAGAGAGAGAGAGAGCAGGCAGGCATCCTCAAAAGGAGGGAGGTAGGTTGGTTGTTTTGTTTTTTCCAACTCGAGGAAACGGGGAAAAGGCCTAGACCGACGACTCCTCTGGGTTAGCGTCAGGCAGCACGCTCCTCTGCTGCAGGGTGCGCCTTAGCTCCTCTTTGAATGGGCTTGAGTAGTCGTTCCCACCCATGCCCAGGCCCCCCAGCCCGCCGCCACCAGCGCAAGACCCGCTAGCCCTCTCTTCCCCTGCTGTACTCAGGTTCAGGCGAATGTAGCCGTTGCTACCGGAGCCTCGGATGTTGGTGAGACTGAGACGGCTGGGGGAGTGGATGGGCTGGCCTGGAATGGCACTGGGTGACGCCGTGCTGCTGACGCTGTTGGGCCCCAGGGCGTGACCGGGAACAATTTTAAGCGAGCCGTCCGAGTAGTAGTAATTGGCACCCGTCTCCCAGAAACGGTCCTCGTCGGTGGGCATTTTGCTGGGCACAAAAGTGGGCGGCTCCTTCGGGAGGGTGATGGGATAGACCAGGGTACTTTCGAGAGGCTTCATGTCAGCCCCCTTCCCAAGGGCCAGTTTCAGTCTTCTGCGCAGGTAGAGCGCTGCGACCAAGAGCAGGAGGCAGGCGGCACCAAGGGTGATGACCAGCACCCAGAAGAGCCCCATGCTGCTGTCTGGAGCTCGAGCTTCCATGAAGACGGGAGCGCTTGCGACCACAGCCACTTGATAGCGCTCCGTTTGAAACTTCACACCCTGCTCCTCGGAATAGCAGATGTAGCGTCCCGCTTGGATTTGACCCGCCTCAGGTACAACAAGGGCCTTGAGGGCGCGGTCAAAGCGCGGCCCTCCGGCTTCTGGGTCGCCGAGAAGGAGCTCACGGTCGTTGACAACCCAGAAGGGCTGAGCGAGGTTCGAGATCAAATGGCAGGGCAGCACCATGTCTGACCCCACCACCACTGTGACATTACGAAGGCGGGAGTGCTCTAGAGACAGACGGGGAAAGAAGGAGGGACGGAGACATGACAAATGTTCAATATTCACGTTTATATTCTGTTGTTAGCAATCTCTAGTCCACACAGAGGCTTTTACTCCGTGAAAGCCTAAAGCATTCCCTCATTACATCGAGTCAATCCTCTTGATTTTCCAACTTGTTCATGCACTAACATTTAACCCCCACAAGGGGCCACTGTCGAGGCACACGCCATCACTCACCGGGGCTTGGGATGGAGACAGGCTTGTCAAACTTGGCTTTTCCACGGCTGAATCTCTCCAGCATGAGGTCTTGGGAGAGCGAAGACGTGGATCTGAAGTGGAGGGATAGAGCTCAAGTTCAATCATAGTCTTTTGCTAAAATGTACGCTGAACAACACTGGATCGGGTATCTGTACGGCATGCGGAAGGAATCAAACACTTTTGCAGTGCATAACCCAATGTGATCCAGTTCTATAATGTATTGCCATTTCGTTTTTGCCAACAGTTAAATGTTAAAGGTTGGTGAAATACAAAACTGTTCATAAATAAGTCTTTAGCTCTGGTTTGCTCCTAGCAGGAAAAACACTTGTTTGCACAGGGTCCAATACTGTATAGATACCCTATTTCTTCGGTTTTTGCTTGGACTTTGGAAAGTACATAAACGGCCCTGTAAAGGATTAAGAAGGGCCCACACATTTAAATGAATGAATGAGTGTAAATTGGTACCCTCGATGGAGGTCAATGCGAACACAAGCTCGACCCTCACTGTCCCAAGCGCAGTAGGGGTCCCTGGCGAGCAGACAGTCTGGCTGAGACTGATAGCGGCTGCAGTTGGCTAAGGGCAACTGGAGAACCTCTGAACGAGAGCCGATGTAGATGTACTTCTACGGAGAAACAATGAGAGAGAAAGGAGAACAGCAGACCAGAGACAGTTGAAGAGGAAGAAGAAAGATAAACAGAGAAAGTGAGAGAGCGAGAAAGAGAGAGATTCAATTCGGGGTTGGAGGAGATAATGGGATAATCACTCTCAATTACAATAACATTTAGCCCACGACCCTCTTCTCAGAGCAATCTGGGCTGCACTAAACAAAAGTTGCTATAAAATGTCTGCTGTGGCTAAGTCAACATCAATGAGATAAAGAGTGGGTTTCGAGGGCTGGCCGCAAAAAACAAGAACAACAAAAACCCGTCGATAAAGGGGGACAAGCCACTGTGGAGACTCAGGGAAAGACAGCGTCAACACAGGGCAAGCAGACTGAATAAACAGCAGGAGTTCAATTTACCACAGCGGCCACAGATTGTAATTACTGTTATTGTGAGGCGGGCTTTTGGATTCATGAGATGATATATAGGGCAGCCTGATGGAGTAAAAGTAAAAATACATAAATAAATAAATATAAATAGCGCTCAATACGGCATTGGCACAGGAATCCTGAGACACCTCAGCTATTGCGTCTCAGACGGTATTGGAATTTTCAATCTGATGTTATCGATGGAAGCTATCTGAAAAACAAAAAATTGGGTTTTTGTTGCACTGTTGTTTCAAACTAAATTTACTGAACAGGTAATCCACCACACAAAATATCAAATGATCACAAATTGCTGCAATGATAATATATTTTGTCACAAAACCATGCAGCATTATGAGTTTAGACATGTTTTGAACTGAACTTGGATATATATATATAAAGCCAAATCAAAGGGGGAAAAAACAATTTCTCCGTGGAAAAACTGGGAACATATTTCACAACAGTCAATCATTTATCTGATTTTGTCCCAGTTAAACTGCCTGGCATTTGTTTGAAAAATAATTACTTTGATTTTCTGAGTGACAGCCTGCATGAACCAGGATGACATCATCATATTCATACATATTAATAACATATTAATCTGGTAACCTTTTTAGACATACAGTAGCTCCACTAGTGCAACACCAGAACATCTTACATCTTGTCACCACTGGGACACAGCCAAAATGTGTATTTACCTTGGAGTGGGAAATAGTCAGGCTGTCAACTGGCTGCGCGATGTCAAACAGCTGGATTTCTTCGATCACGTGGGCTTCAGAGCCCAAGATAACCACCCTCTGCAGCCAGCCTTCAGCTGCAACACACACAAGAGGAAGCGGAGGAGGAAAAACAAAGTGGATTAAACTAAGTTCACTTCTGTTTCATCGATTGTTTCGAAGCAAAACCCATTTAGCAAGCATGATGACACGATAGTGTCACCCTGAAAGGAAGGTGACTACAGTATATGTAACATTCAATACATAATATAATTGCTCAGTCAATTACACTGAATTGGGAAAATATACACATTTTTTTAATTAAAATCAACACCATAAGGGCACACACCAGATAATGGTGTGCAACTTACTGACAAAATACATCTTTGAAATCATCAGCTGCCCACATAATGCCCCACTGTGAAGTACCACGAAGCACTGGTGGCGTGATTAAGTGCCCCTATTGCAGTATGGGGACGAATGATGGCATTATAAGGACAATTGTTGGCCTAAAATCTTTGGCATAGTGTGAAGAAAAAATAAACACTTGACATGCTGCTGGTTCGATTCCCGGGCAGTGCTGCTATATCGAGCAACTGCCGTTCCCACGCATGGATTAAAAAATGCGGGACTTGCATTGCGAAGGAGATCCAGTGTAAAGCAGTGCCAAACATATGCGAGTGACTCACTGTGGTGACCGGAAGTCGGAACAGCAACTTTCAAAAACTTGGTAGAAGCAAACACACACCCACACAACAGGCACACAGAATGATCACACTCCTCTATTGCAGACGAGTGTTGGATACTGTAATTCCTAAATTCTCTGGCGTAGTGTTATAATAAAAAACATCGCCAACTATCATTTCTCCTTTCCGTCAGCTGCCGCGGTGTTGTAGCTAATAGCTAATCAAGCCGGCAGCCCAACTGGCACAATGAGCACACGTCTGCCAAGGGCCCTGTTGAGTTTGTGCTGTGAAGCACAACGAGTGGGATTCTGCACTTGGCTCAGGAAAAGCGAGCATGTATTACAGGGTCTGTGTGTGTGTGTGTGTGTGTGTGTGTGTGTGTGTGTGTGTGTGTGTGCACCAATGTGAATGCATGTTGGCCTCATGGGTTGCCCGTACAAACACAGTGTCTGCCGCATCTAAACAGTCACGTCATACAGCAGTCAGTTTACCGCTGCGGCTATCTGATTGATGGTTCCGCTTTCATTAATAAGACTTGCTGCATTCAAGTAAACACCACCCCAAATCTTCTGTCCGATTCGTGATGAAGATACCTGTTGATTATTTTTGACTTAAGCCAAAACAGGACTCCAGAACATGGGCACGACAGCCACTCACAAGATTAAGTCGCACATACGCTGACATTTACTTTGACGCATGAGGATGAATCTCAGCATGCAAATCAAGCGCTGATTTGAAACCCAGCTAAAATGTGGCCAGCTGGCGTGTTGTTTTCTGCCACCTAGCCCGTTGCCAGTACCTGTCCAAGTACATTGCCGAAGGCGGAAAATGCTCACCTCTTCAACAAATACAACAGTATGTGCTGCTCATCTAAATGACAAACACCGGCCCGAATATTTATCAGGATCCGGGAAATGTGGAATATCGTTCTCTGCACTGTAATTAATGTTCACCACCTGGACACCATATATCCCAGAATTGAGGAAAATAACACAATATTAACTTTAAAATCTATATTTCCATCAGGCGGTATGATTCAATTCGACTTAAAATGTCATAATTTTAAATAAATAAACTTGACGAAGTACAGTGGAAGCACATGTGCGCAGGGCTATTCACATTTCTCAACTCAACTCAACTGTATTTATATAGCACTTTCAAACAGCCATCACTGCATACAAAGTCCTCTAATTTATTCACTGTATTACTGATAATAGGCAGCCAGTCAACCCCAAAAGAAAATTTCCCTCCTTTTGTTCACCATCACTTTTCACGAACAAAACAATTTGGACTGATCGTGCTACGTGCCTTGTAGTACAGGTTTATTGGAGAGGAAGTATGCATTGATAGCCCTCTTTGCCATTGTTCATCATTTACAAGAGCGATGTGAAAGCTATACGTCTGCATGATAGCACCAACCAGCACTGCCTCTTTTGAAATATTGGCTAATCACAGTTTGTGACATGGCCTTCAAATAAAATCCTGGATTCCATCCCACCCCCCCAAAATCCATCCATTTTCAACATCACTCATCTCAAACAGGGTCATGGGGAGTTGCTGGAGCCTATCCCAGCTGACTTCGGGCGGAAGGCAGACTACACCCTGAATTGGTCGCCAGTCAGTCACAGGGCACAGACGGAGACAAACGACCATTCACATCCACATTCACACCGTCATTGAGTGGGAACCGATCCCACGCTGCCCGCACACGTGTGGCGTGTGTACCACGACACTATCAGCGACGCCCCCCCAAAAATCCAATTTCCAATTTTTATAAAAATGTAATCTTTTAATACAAGATGAAGTGTCCCATTTAAAAACAATGAAACATTAAAAATGTTCAACAATGTAACATCAAAAATATTCCCTTTGGGATTCATAGGAAACAACTAAATTGTCACTTAAAATAAATAAAAGGTGCTGCTTCCAAACAAAATAAACTCTTTACATGAAAATCCTGCAACGAGTAGCACCAGTGTTACATAGCAAGTCGGATACCTAGTTCTTAATTCATGACATTTTTGTAAATTAAGCTGGTCTAACAACATGAGGCTTCAGATCCGAGTGTCCAACCAATCGAACAAAGTCTACTAGTACGCTGTGCACTGATCCCATGTCGACTGTGTCAAGGTCATCTTTATTGTCAAATATGCTTTATGTATGACATGCAGCATAGATGAAATTTCTTCCTCTCAATCCTCAGTGCAAACATGCTGTGCATGTGAGGGATGTAGTGGAGGAAAAAAAAGGAGAAGAAAGAAAACTTTTTGGGGGGTGTATGCGCGTTTTTATTTGATATTTTCTGTTAAAAAAACAAAATCTGTTCTGTTAAAAGAGTAGGTCGCCTTTAACCGAAGTAGCGTGTCACCTTCATGACATGAGTTGATAGTAGTCAGCAGTCACTTACAGCCAGAAGTCAGAGCCCTGAAGATATGCTTTGTTTATTCTCATCCAAAGCTTGTTTTCTCTCCAATGCAAATCCGGCATGGGCAAAGAAACACAATCTGGAGTGCCATTTGAAAACACAACAGCCGATAGCTCCGCAAAAATGGCGTTGCGCGCTACAAATGTAGGTCCCTGCCAGGTCTCCCATTAAGCTAGGGAGTGATGTCCTTTTTTCAAACTCGGAGATCATTTTGTACCTAGTTTATTTTCTGTGTTGTTCACGTTTGGGTCAGTTATGACTATTAGAAATCATGTCATTTGGAGTGCGCATGTGCGAATGGGCGCTTGTGAGAGAGAATCAGAGAGAGTGATGTGATGTCAAGTGGTTATATGACAAGAAAAAGTGTTGCGATGTCAATTACTGCAGGCAAGAAAAGGTGTGTGGGTTTGAGATGTTGACATTGAACTGGTGGATCGCGGGAGCACGGCTATACTGCTGTAATGTTGATGCGCTTTTCTTATGAAGTTACACCACCACGAAGTACAGTGCATCCAGAGAATATTTACAGCGCTTCCCTTTTTCCACATTTTGTTGTAGCTTGATCCCAACATAGAATAAACTAATTTTCATCCATTTTTCCTTCAAAATTCCAAAATGAGAACATGAATACATAAATTAAAAAAATATAAAATGAAATAAAATATCACATGTACATAGTTTCATAGTTATCCACAGCCTTTGCCCAATACTATTAAAGATAAGTGTTATCAATTAATATTGTTGATGCACCTTTGGCAGCCATAACAACTTCAAGTTATGCCACAAGCTCGGCACACCTACTGTATCTACGGGCAGTTTCACCAATTCCTCTTTGCAGCATCTCTCAAGCTCCATCGAGCTGGATCGGGAATGATCCCTCGAGAGATGTTCGCTTGGATTCAAGTCTGAACTTTGGCTGGGCCACTAAGGACATTCACAGATGGCCCTTTTCCACCACGATTGTGCTAGTGCTAGTTCCCGGCTAGTGCCCAGGTTAGCACCAGCTTTTTCTTTTTCCACCACTGGAATTAAAGCTGGCCCCAATTATTTGTTGAGCCAGACTCTGACACCAACTCCATCAGGGGCTGGTGGGTGGGGAGCCGGGCTATCATGACGAACGCCGATGTAGAGGAATGACTCAGATCGCAGATGTGCTAAGATAGCATGCAATCTCAAGACTTGAAGCCCCTCGTGATCATCAACATTGATTAAGAAATATATAAGCGTACTTAGGGTCGCCCTATTGGAAGGTAAAACTTCGCCCCAATTTGAAGTCCTGAGCACTCAGGAGTACATTCTCATCCAGGATATCTCTGTACATTGCTGCATTCGTCTTTTCCTCAATCCTGACTAACCACTCAAGGATGATCCGTGGAAACATAATGCACCAATTTTGAGCTTTCTGGCAAAGACTGTGAGAATATTTATGTACATGTGATTTCTGAGTTCGATTTTTTTAATGCATTTACAAAAACAATGGAAAAACTTTGTCATTATGGGATGTTGTGTGTAGAATTTTGAGGAAAACCATACCTGTCAACTTGTACGTTTTCCCCGTATTTTGTACACTTTTTTATCAATTAAAATCATGTACGGCGTATTACAACTTTTATACGGGGGAAAAAAAAAACAAACAAACAATTGTGAACCGATCTCACAAAGACCATTTTGGCTCAAATCCAGATTGTCTCACCTGCTGGTAGCCAACGACAATGCCGTCATCGATTGCTTCTATTGACATGGCAAACCAGCAAAAGTAATCCTCAATCGTATATTTTTTTTCATCGCTGCGTACGGTCAGATTGATAAAGCATGATGTGCGCATGCGCGGTAAGCCGTTGGATGGTTTTTTGTTGCTTTGTAAGGGGAATCGTAATCATTTATAAGGGTTGACAGGTACGAGGTTGACAGGTATGAGAAAACAATGGTGAATGTGAATGCAAAGGTGAATGTGTTACCTTGTATTCATATAGATAAACAATAGGACAGATTATACTGTATGTAGTTTCAGACAAACCTACCAATTAAATAGGTCAGTGTCAGCACAATAAACTGGCAACTTAATTGACAATAGGGGTGTTCACACGTGCACATTTGCTCCGGCGTAGCGCCGCAATAGAGCTTATACCGGACCAAATTTGATCCACCTCAGGGAGGTGGTTTAAGAATTTGGTCCGGAGCAAATGCTCGTTTGCGACGCTACGCCGGAACAAATGTGCACGTGTGAACGCAACTGGGTTAAATTTGCTCCATAGCAAATGCTCGTGAAGAGTTGATTACGTACGGCGAGAATGCGTTGCTTTCGTGCTGTGTCGGACTTTCGTCATTTGTTAAATAACGACCCAAGACTTGTCTGGCAAGCACCTCTTGGGTTATACCATCTCAACTATAACGGGAAGGGCTAGAATAATCCCCAAACGTCATCTTTCCTTTTGTAGGAGACTGCACTGTCTCGGAGTTGTTTGTGTAGTTTGTTCCTTTGTTGTGTGTTGACAACCCCCTGTGCCCCATAGAATTTATTTCGTGATTCCTCTCTTGATTTTTCTGTTTGGCACATTACATTTTTGCTTTTCTGAGTGTCATTGAAGTCATCGTTGATTTACGTTATCGGGGGGCGGTCACTCTCGAGCAGAAGGCACGGAGACCGAGAAGGAGGAGGACATGCCTGTCCAGCAGTCGCTTGAGTTGTGTAGACGTTTAAAAA
>CAAKHF010008593.1:0-17118 GCA_901007745.1 Hippocampus kuda
TGGGGAGTGTGGGGGGGGGGATTTTTAGAGGGTGATTAAAGCGCCTAAAAGTGATTTGCAAATGAGAAGCAGGCCCTTGTAGCCGCTGTGACCTTGACACATATTCCTCCCATGTGTGTGTGCATGCGGGTGTGTGAGCGGTTGATTATCTAATGGTGTCAGTCACCTAAACCAAAAGTTTATTTTTTTTTGGGGGGGGGGCAGCGTTCTTCCAATCTGGAGTGAAAGGCGAACAATGATGAATGTTTTCTCTTATTTTGTTCAACATTTCTCATGCTTTTGTTGTTTCTTGTCACTTTAATGGAGACTTCAGCACTTTTTTTTGGGGGGGGTTCTTTTTTTTTTCTGCAGAAAGACGAGAAGCACCACGAGGATGCGTGTTGTGTTGCTGCTGGCCAGCTTTGTGTTCACCGCTTCGCACTACTTACTGGGAACTGCCCACATGTTGCCCGACGACACGCCGAGCGGCAACAAGGCCGCCATCTCCAACACAATCCTGGAGGGCAACCGCGACGCCAACGCTGGAGAATTGTACGCACCCGTCCTCATTGTGGGCAAGTTGCGCTCGTCTTTGTTCACTTGACAAGAACGGCCACAACGTGAATGAATACACGACCATAACTATGAAAATGGGCACAATAATAACTATAGACACAAAACAAGAACACTCAGAACGGCAATAATAATTTAAAAAAAAATAAACGAGACATTACCATGTTTTTTCTGTCCTCCAGAACTGCCAAAACCAGGAAGGAAAAAGAAGGCAAAAAAGGTGTGTGCGCGTGTGTGTGTGTGAGTGTGCGTGTGTGTGTGTGTAGGAGGGGGCGGGTGTCAATCTTTAGAGGCATTGATAATGAATTAGATTTTGTGTGTGTGTGTGTAGGAGGGGCAGTTGTCAATCTTTGGAGGCATTGATAATGAATTAGATTGTGTGTATGTGTGTGTGTAGGAGGGGCGGTTGTCAATTTTTGGGGGCATTAATGATTAGTCAGATTTTGTGTGTGTGTGTGTGTGTGTCTTGTAGGAGGGGCAGTTATCAATCTTTGGGGGCATTGATAATGAATTAGATTTTGTGTGTGCGTGTGTGTGTGTGTGTGAAAGCAATCGCCACTGACGTCACTGCACATTACTCGTCAGAACAAGCTTGACCGCAGGAGGCGCCCCCCGCCCCCCGCCGGCTGCGTCTCCCTGTGGGGCAGCTGCAAATCCGAGGGAAAGGTGTGCTGCGATTTCTGCGCTTTGTGCCACTGCCGCATCTTCAGGACCGTGTGTTACTGCCGCATGGGAAACCCTCGATGCTGAGGGTACCCGATGACCTGACCTGACCCCCACCCCCACAACCCCATCCCCGAGGCCCCTCCCCGAGTTCCCGAGCTTGCCTTTTAAGTCGACAGCATGAAAGCACTTTACTTTAACATGAGCGGCAGCATCCTGCCATCAAGTTAGCATGCAAACGCACAGCTTATGACCTGTCTGAAGCAAATCGTGTCTGAATAAAAGTGGATGCATCATGTTGGATGTCTGTCCATGAGCGCACCCCCTCTCGAATTGCGCGCACCCACAAAAACAAACCAAAGAAACTTCAATTCACTGGCCTCTGCGGACGAGGACATTCCTCGTGGATCGCCTCTTTCTTGGGTCGTCTTTTATTGGAGAGATGCACAATGCTCATGCGTATAAGCAGTACCGGTCAAAAGACAGCTGTCTAACTCAGTATTTTTTTCATTATTTGAATACATTTTGGATTCGTGAATGATTATCGAAGTCGTCTACATTTTGAACAAATATGGATGGAATTAGTCCGTACACCCTTTCTCCCAGCACACACTCATGAAAACTTTCATTAATTAAGAAATACCATGCGGCGCCCCCCGACTATTCCAGTTTATGAAGGTTTTATTTTATTTATTTATCTTTTGTCACGAGCACACCACCTCCTGCTCCTGGGTTATGTTCCACCAGCACTTGAGAGGAGACGGTTTCCAGCTGGAACACATTTCCAGCCCGTTTTCTTTCCTCACGCAGGAAATGGGCGTTTAAAGTACACAAGAGAAAGAGGGAGAAGGAGGAAAAATTTGCGGTGGGATGAAGGGTGAAGACGAAGAGAAGATAAGAAAGCAATACGAAGTGATTAGAAAAATGGTACGCACAAGTGGAGGATCACACGATGAAGTGTGTTGCATTGAGATCGCACCACAGATTGGGACAACCACAAAAGAAAAACAAAACAAAAAACAGCATCATCCACCTGCATTTCATTCACTCGAGGAAGAATTGTTGCTGTGGATTCAAATTTTCATGTCAAGTTGAATCAATTCATTTTGTGTCTGGACATCGACATGGGATTGAAACTTGTCTTGTTAAGAGGCGGTCATCCCTAAGGCGATGATTGCACTTTTTGTTTTCTTGGAATGGAAACACAATACATTT
This sequence comes from Hippocampus kuda, assembly GCA_901007745.1. Classification (NCBI taxonomy): domain Eukaryota; kingdom Metazoa; phylum Chordata; class Actinopteri; order Syngnathiformes; family Syngnathidae; genus Hippocampus; species Hippocampus kuda. The sequence continues at coordinate 2,431 of CAAKHF010008593.1, forward strand.
TAGTTGTAAATGTTATTTACATAAACAAATCAACACTTGGAGAGGGAGAGGGGGGATCAAACCACCAAGTTTCTGTTGGCGAGCTGATCCACTCCGTCACATTCCGTCAGAGCGCGGTCGTGGTCGTCCTCGGCCTCGTCACGGCCTTCCTCCTTCTCGCCTTCCCGCTCTTCTTCCTCGTGGGCCTCGTTGCAGCCGCGTTGCCGTGACCTCGTCCGCTCCTCTTGCACTAGAAGGCCACACATTCATTTTTCTGATTCTTGAGAGATGACGGCGTAGAAAAAGTAGCTTTTCAAAGATCGGGTATTTTTCCTTGCTCACCTTCACGCACACACACACGCACACACACGCACGCGCACACACACAATGTGGCTCACATGTTGTTGCGGTCAAGTCGGAAAAACAAGCTTTATGACTCCCTCATCCATAAAATGAATAATTGGCTTTATAAAATGACAAAGTCATTGATGTTTAACCCGTAGTTGTTGTTTCGGTCATCTGTTAGGGGAAATAACGTCTGGCGTTATTCTAACATTTGGAGTTGAAAGTCACTTTGATCCGCTCAAAGAACTTGGTGCAGCTGCAACTAACAAGAGTGATTTATAGCAGCCTCTTGTGGTCAAAAGCAGAATTACAGCAAAAAGAGACGAAAACGAGTACATTTGCTTCCTTGTGTCAATGTTTGTGAAAGAGATGGAGTGACCTGTAGCACGACTGTGTGTGTGTGTGTGTGTGTGTGTGTGTGTGTGTGTGTGTGTGTGTGTGTGTGTGTGTGTGTGTGTGTGTGTGTGTTTTGTCCGTGTCACCTGTATCTGTGGCGCGTGCGTGTTGCGTGATGTGCTCTAGGCGGCCCAGCAGAGCGTCAATGTTTTCTTTTATTTGCGTCAACTGAGACTTGATGACCTGCAGTGGAACCGCTCCCTCTGTTGCGCGCACACACACGCACACACAGACACACGCACACACACACAAACAGACACACGCGTGACATGAAAAGACTTGTGATTGATTGGCAAACTTGCAAAGCCTTTTGGCGGCGTGAGTTGTAGCGCCACCTGTTGCTCCGGCACGGAGGGCGTCGCAGTTCTGCGGCAACAGTTGAGCAGGAAGAGACGACAGCCTCCGGACGACAGGGGGCGACACGCGCCGCCACTTGACGGGCACCACGCGGGAGCTGAGTGGTGACGACCGACCGTGGAAGTCAAACAACCTGGACACAAAAAGACATTACAGAAGACATGATTGATACATCGTCTGACACGGTATGATGTAGTCTGAGCTAGATGACTTGACATATGGATATGAGAAGAGATATGAGATGTCAAGAGAGGACATGATTCAAGTTACTTTTTAACCCTTTCAGGCACACTGTAGCCTGATAATGTGGTAAGCTGTAATTGCTGAAAGCGTTCAATACTGTCCACCGCATTGTGATTGGCCTAATAATAGTAACGGGTCAAATGGTCTCACCTGTCGTACAAGTCTTGGCTCAAGTGATGGCAGTCTAGTTGGTAGTGTGTAGCGATTGGTCGCTTGGTGGGTTTATCTGCTTTGAGTTTGGGCTCTCCGGCCATGTTGATGTCTGCAAAAGAGGACGAAGGGGACGCTGGTTCAAATTGGCGCCGTCGACGTACTTTTTCTTCATGTCACTCCTGGCCACAAAGGAGCATTCTGTGCACGTGTTACGTTCTTCCAATTTGGCCACAATGCGAATGGATTCCTTCTGACAGCAGAGCAAGCCCTAATTATGCCACCAGAGAATGACATTTCCTGTTCTATGGTGACAGAGGAGAAGATGTTGTTGCAATACACCAGAGGGATCTGTGAACTTAAGTGCCAGGGTGAGGCAGCCATTTTGCATTCACACAACAGCAGACGGTAAAATCGATGCTGTGATTTTTCTGAGATGTTTGAATGTGGAATTAGTGGCCGGTGTTCGGAAACAGTCGACTCACCGAGAGTTTGGCCGGCCAGGACGCGTCCGTTGTGGCCGGCGACGGCGGCGAGGGCGTGGCCCTGGTTGGCGTACTGCACGAAGGCGTAGCCCTTGTGCACGGAGCAGCCCATCACGCGGCCGTACTCGGAGAAGACGGACTCCACGTCGCGCTTGCTCACCAGCGTCGTGTTCAGGTTGCCGATAAACACGCGCGACTTGATGGACTTGGCGTCTCGCTTGTTGGTCACGTTGCTGGTCGGGACCGGCAGTGACATGATGTTGATGAGGATGAGGATGATGATGGCAAGATCGACTGGAGAAAATCAAACAAAGAATTCCTCACTATCCTTAACATTGTTTTTTTACTTGGGCTCTTGATTGGGCGGCTCCTCAATGGCACTGATTGCATTTGCAGTCCAACTCTATTCATAAAATGACCATTAAAAAAAAAAAAAAAAAAGATATTGGTGCAGAGACAAAAAGAAACGAGTGCATCATCGCTGACGTTGCAACATTGGACATAATCGTGTTCTCGGTTCTATTGCGAAAGAACAAGAAGCCAAAGAAAAAGTCAAATAGTTAAAAGTTTGTAAAAATGGCTTTGTAAATTACTCACGTCGGGCTGAATCCTCATACGTGCAAAATCTTCCCTTTTCAGGAGACCCCCAAACCGGCATGTTGGTTCAAGCGGCACAGACATTGCGTCATCAAAGAGAGCAAGTCATTTTTTACTTTGGCCAATTTGTCAATCTACCATCCACACGTGTGCGATTGACCAAAAATATAGATTGGTGAAAAATATACGAAATTGATCGAATTGTGACATAGGTGATTCACTGTCAGACCCCAGCAAAATGTTAGACGAGTGAAAAATGGACATGATCTGGTTTGTGTAAGCAGGATTTTATGACTTAGGTTGTGTTGATTATTTGTATTACTTTATTTTGTTCGGATTTTATTTTATTTTTGTATTTGTTGATATTTTTGCGTTTTTGTTTTCTCGCGAGTTATTGAGTTATTTTTTTATTTATACAGTCTGCGTGTTCCAAATAAATTGAAAAGCAAAAAAAAAATCTGAGAAAGCTTCCTGTTTGTTGTAGCACGTGCATGACGAGGTAGTGCAAGACAAACACGAGCAACTGTTTTTAAAAATGCGAGTGCATTGGAATCGGGAGGTCAAGAGAATCAACAAAGACTTTCCTGTCCCGGCTGAGACATTATAGACAAAATGCGCTTTAAAGGACATTGGTGAAAATGTCCCTTTGATTTGCGCAGCCATTAGAGGCTTTCAGCCCAATCACTCCCGACTCACTTTCAACATCAGACGCGGAGCACATCAGGTTGGGGGGCGGTGGCGGGGGGTGGGGGGGGGGGGGGGGTCACATTCTGCTGCTCAACAAATACATCAATAAGAATTTTACAATTCTAATTCCTTTATCGAGTCATCTTATTGATACAAGTCCTTGTCGATTTAAAAAAAAAAAACAAATAGGGGAACAAAAACCTTCACGCAGCTTTGGAAGTTATGATCTTTTTGGTCGAATTTAAACCCAAAAGATAAAACAACTTGAAGCACAGAGACGTAGAACAGACAAAGGAGATCCCGTAAATGTTATAATTCCCTGGCCTGACGTCAGATCTACCTTTAAATTAAGATTTGAATTACGCATTGTGGATTTAAGAACCACGCGGTTTAGGCTTTCAGTCCGCTAGCTTAATGCTAAAGCCAAATAGCGTCAATGTTGCGGCGCCTTCGCCGTTGAAGTGGAACAACACTTTTATCTAAAAGACAATACTCGCTGTCATCTCTTCTTCTTGCTGTCTGAAGAATGGCTAATATTAGTGCGGTACTGATGAGCCTTTTGCAAAGGCTCAATAAACAAGCTCTCACTCTGGTCTCGTCTATTGCCCCCAAGTGGCCAAAGTGGGCAAAACAGAAAGAGCGAAATTGGCCAATCGATTGAGGCAATGCCACACAAACGGTTGAGTTATTTTTCTGATTTATTTCATCGTCCTGACAGTGTGGTCTTACAAAGTAGGATGTGATATGATGGAGTGCTCTTTCTCCTCATCAAAATGGAAATCACAAGAACCAGAATTGAGAAGCACAATCGCCAGGCAAGCAACCGCATGCTTGAATTTGTATTAAAACAAAAGTCTACTTAGCACAGTGTCAATAAAAAACAATCATCACATTATTATTATTTTTATTATTATTATTTGTACATTCATTCTCACAATCTGAGCCGAAAAATCAAAGCTTCAGGAGTAAACAGAACTAACCTTAACAGGGAGGCGATGAAGAAAGGGGACGAGGACGGCGGGCGGCGTGATGTGATGCGACACAGCGGGTGGTCCTGTGGTGATGATGACGATGAGGGATGAAGACGAGGAAGATGGGGAGGAGGAGGAAGAGGAGGAGACACATGCCTGCAGTCTAAGTCTATGAACACCAACGACTGTACAAATGATTTTGTTGGTTGTGTACAAATGTATCTTCATATTTGTGACTCTCTATACGGCGTATATCGACATGCAATACACGTTCATGGGCTTTTACATGCATTCGCGTAGACTGTTTAATATGAATCTCTGTGAATGCGTATGTGCAGGTATGACTGTCTGGATACGTATGTAAGCATGTCTGAAATTCTGCGAATGAGTATGCCATTATGTCTGGATATGAACGCGTGTGAATGTGAAAGGTGAAATGCGAAAGGCTGCGGACGACGGCACTTATCTGCTACTGCTTTATTGATGCCGAGGGACACGCACGCACGTGCGCGCACTTTTTTTGCCAAGCTGAGGTTGCGAAAATTGAAACCAAACTTCTCTTCCTTCGATGCTCACGTCCTCTCGCTTAAATCCTTTCCCTTTCGCTCGCTCTTCTTTCGTCGCGAGCTACTCTCGTAAACTGACTTCACCTTCCGTCGATGGCGACGCTCTCTCACGTCAATTTCCTTCCACTCAACTTATTTTCCTTCAATACTTCCTTTTACTTTCTGTCTCTTCAGCACTCAGATTGTCTCATTTAACTTCACTTTCTCTTCCTTCAATATGGACTTCCTGTCATTTTAATTTCTCCTCTTCCTTCAACATGGCCTCTTCTTTCAACACTTGCTCTCATTTAAACTCACCCTTCAATAGTTTCTGTCACTTCCTGTTCTTTCAGCACTTAATTCATGTCTTTTAAACATATTTTTCCTTTTCCTTCAAAATTGCCTGGTCCTTCAACACTTTGTACCTTGGAATTCCGCTTCCTTCAACACTTACATCTTCTTCATTCATGTTTCTTTGCATCCTTTACCTTCAAATGTATTTACTCTTCACTTCCTGTTCCTTCAACACTTCCTTCCTCACAGATGAACCTTGACGCTTCCTTCAACACTTTGTCTCACTTCCTGCTCCTTCAACACTCCCTTCCTGTCATCTAAAAATGTTTACTCTTCCTTCACAGCTTCCTTTCATTTTTCCTTCCTTCAACACAAACTTGTTCCCTTTCAAACGCCACCGCTGAAACGAAGGGGAAATTGAACAGTGACAAAAGGCGTTCCTTGGCAGAGGTGAATGGGGCACCGGTGAAGAGTAGATGGAGTAGCAGCTGACACATGGGGTAGCGGGGACATGACGTCTCGGGGGCGTATTCATCTTCTCACGCAAGCACAGCAACTTGAAATGCTAACCGGTGCCTTCAAGCTAATGAGCCTCAGTCGAAATGTCACATGTATCTTACTGCATTTCGCTTATTCCTACACACTTGAACGTTCTCTTACTTCACTTCTCTGTACATACTTTCATCCACTTTTTCGCACTTTCGTTCACTACTTTGTCTCCCGACTCGCGTTTTACTTGCAGTCATTTCCTTCCACTCCCACTTTCTTCCTTTCATGTTCCACTTCCCAAACGCTGTCGCGACGAAAGTAATTTTGAAGTCGAAAGTTGATGGTTTTGAGGAGCGGATGTGCCGCTGGTCAATCTTTCAACGCGAGAACTCATCTGGCGGATGAGGCGTAATCCCCCGCGATGTGACGCTAATGGCGTTAGCAAGCACTAGCACCATTGATTATTTATTGCCGGCGTCACTCGGGCTCATCGTCACATTTGTTATTCCTTTGCGCTCGCCACGGAGTTACCGTAAATGTCCAAGAGTGTTTGGCTTTGTCTTTGGCCACAGTGGTTAACTTCTTTTTACACTTGTATGACCACTAATACCGCAAATAATAAAGTCATTTCAGTTACACAAACTCAACACAAGGTTTGTTCAGTTGTGTTGTTGCGTTTGCTCCTTTCCTGCCAATGTTCATCGTTAGCAGTGTTAACAACGCAGCAGTGTGAGCGTGTGTGTGTGTGTGTGTGTGTTTGTGCGCGTGTGCGCGCGCGCGTGCCACTATCAGTCACCGAGCTGTCTGCGGCATTGGTACTAATTGGTTGCAGTGTGTGTAATTGAGTGCTCCCTCGGGAGCTTTCGTCTCACACACAAGTATCGATCAAGTGTGCGTTTGATTTAAAGTGAAAAAAAAAAAAAGTCGGCCTTTAATTAGCCTTTGTTTGCGTCTTAAAAGCGCGCACACGCGCACACGCACGTGCATTCCGTGCCCTCATTTCACTGACTGAGGCGTTCCGTACATAAGTTTTAAATCTGAAAATGTTCTTTTCTTTGAACTTGCACTCAAGTGACTTCTGGGATTATTAAAACAAAATCACTTGAAAGGAAAAGCGACCAATATGATAAAGAAACTTTTCGTTTGAAGGAAGTCCAAATCTTCTTACCATGTCATTTTTTTTTTCATAACATATTTTCATTTTCTCAGCTTTTTCTCCCCACTTTGTCGGTCGACTTTCTGCCCATTTTACTCCAAATGAGGGCATCGGGAGAACCAGTTTTGAAAATGAATGAACAATAACTCAGTCATATCGTTGGTTTCAATCCTTTTCCATCTGGTGTTTTATGCAGCGGTTGTACTTTCAGTTTTGAATGTACCAGCATATCTTTGGGGCTGGCTATTGATGTGTATAAAGTTACATGATATGTGTGTGAGTTTGGCAACAAAAACAAAACAAAAAAAAAGTTTACTGCAAACAAACACAGTCTCCTTCGTGATTAGAAAAAGATTATTGAGCATCTTAATCCTCCTCCATCCGGAAGCAATGAGTGAAGCTTCATTTTTTTTAATGTACAAAGTACAGGGTTATTGATGTATGTTGTCAAAAAATATATTTATTAGATTTTTTTTTGGGGTGGAAAACAAGATTTGGTTACTGCATGGTGATAGGAAAAACACACACTGAATATTTTTATTTTATCCATTGCTCTTCCTCTCTGTGGACAAATGCAATGTTTTGGAATGATGAGACAGGAATGCGTGATATGCATAGTAGAGTATGTGCACCAAAATTTCAAAATGTGATCACTGTAGTCTCTGACTGACCAGATTTGTCATGCTATGATAAGTTTATATATGATTATGATAAAAACTACATTGGAAGCATAAAATGGGGGCAGATAGGGATTTTTTTTTAAATCATTTTGATTATATTGTGCTGTCAGGCCATTCAAAACGTTTTAAGATTAATGGCAAAACGTACCATGTTAGAATCGAATGTGTTATTTAACTTATTATTTGTGACGTGGCAGCCAGAACTGAGCTTATTAAATAGGCGATGTGGCAGCAATAAGATTCTGTGTGTTGCAAATTGTGCAAGCAAAATGAAATTGACTGATGAGAGCGCTGTAAAAAAATATTGTACCCTCACCTTAGTTTTGTAACGTGTCACCACGCACGAATGTTGTGTAAAAATCAAATTACTTCTGGTTATACGATGGTTAGGACTTTCAAAATAAACCCTGCTCCCATGCTAAAAGTTCAATGGCTTTTCCCATTGTGAATGTTCACACCGGAAACGCCGGAAGGAAACAAGTCAAAACTTGCCAGCGCCAGCCGAGAGAGAGCGAGAGGGCAGTAGGACGGGAAAGAAAGATGGCGGCGTTACGAGTCGCGGCGCTCTCGGGGAGCGGGAGAGCTCTTCTGTGCACCCCGAAAAACATCACCACGCCAAAGGTAGACGATTCGGGCCGCGAACACCGCTCACGCGGCGCTTTCAGTACAAAATGTTAACTGTCGCCGCACGTGGATGGACGCCCTGGCTACGAGCTAATGCTAACGTGGATAGCAGTCGGCTGGTGCAGACAAGGTCACCCGCGTTAAGCCATCGCATACATACTTTACATTTCCACGATTTATGATGAATAAAATGTAAGGCATCGCCGAAACATATATTAATGCGCCGATAATTTCTGAGTTAAATGTCATCGCTATGTAATGCCAGATGCAGGGAGGAGCAATGATGGTTCAAGATCAACCTGGTCAGCCTTTTAATATTCCACGTTTTTCCATACCGGAAGCACATTAAAGTATTTAACTGCTATTTAGGCGTGGTGAGTACTCCGATCGTGCAACTGACCCTTGCCAAACATTACAGACTGTGTTGAGCTAATCGGTTGTGTGTGATGCTAACCGGTTAGCGTTTCAAGAAGCGAGTGCTCTTCCGGTATTGTCTCAAGAAGCGAGTGGACTTCCGGTTGGTCTTCTATTTTTTTATGCCTGTGAAATGTTTTACATGAGGCCAGCATTTTCACACAGCAATGTGATAGCCGATTACAACGGATGTATGTAAATATTAAAACGTTCTGGTTTCTTAAAAACGGAGGAAATGTACCAAATTTCAAACAGCCAAACGTACAGTACAAAGATGATGATGATTATTTCTAATCAATAAATTATTTAATTCCAGTCACGATGTGAAATAATGGGTAAATCTCCGAATAGCAAAAATCAATCAATTTGAAAACTACAATGAACGCTAAATTGAAAACTTCCAACACAAAATGTTTTGAAGGTAAGTTAAAGTAATTCACATGTGGTCAAATACAGCAAATAAGGCCTGATGTAATGATTGTTACCTACATCACACACACACACTAAATTGTTAAAGTACATTGGGAGTAATACATTTACTTAGCATTAGGAGGCATTAGCAGTAAAATTCATGAAATCAGGGTAGGAAGTGACACAATTTGAGCTGCCATGGGAAGACAAAGTCTGTCTGACTGACTTTTTTTTTTTTTTTAAACTGGCAAATTGTAGCTAACTGTAATGTACAGTCCATGTCTGGATTTGTTTTGCCTCCAGGCCAAAATGTCCTTCACCAGCCTGCCTCGCAGCCAGAAGGTGGCACTGACCACACTGGGCGTGATAGGCGCTGGCGCCGCCGGCCTGGCCCTGGCACTGCACCAGTCCGTCAAAGCCTCCGACCTGGAGCTCCATCCGCCCAACTACCCCTGGAGCCACGGCGGGCCGCTGTCGTCCCTGGACCACGCCAGGTCGGGCCCCTTGTACACGTTTTGCACACACCTGACACCATGCGTTCTCCTTTTAAAAATTTAAGTTTCTGCTTTTTAAGATCACCAATTGTTCAATGGAAGTTTAAATCAAATGCAAACAAATGTATTCTATAGTAAATGGAACATTTTCAGTCTTTTGGGAAAATTGTTTAATTTGGGATTATTCAACAGTTTTTAAGTTCAATTTTTAAAATGTTAAATGTTTATAACAAGTGTAGAGGTTTTGTTTATCATAAATCAGTCAAACAATTATTCCATAAAAGAAACATTTTCAATGTTCATATCTCATGGCTTATTTCACTCATGTTAAATGATTATTCACCAAAACAATTCTATTACAAAAATGGTTTAAAAAAAATACAAAAAGGTCGGGGCATTTAAATCTATTAGTGGGAAATGTCTACATAAATGCAACAAATATTCCTGGATTCTTAGCCAGGTACAGTATCTAGATATGGATCACTTTCTGTTTTGAAATCGGAATTTTCATGTGTGTGCAGTATCCGCCGCGGCTACCAGGTGTACAAGCAGGTGTGCTCGGCCTGCCACAGCATGGAGTACCTGGCCTTCCGCAACCTGGTGGGAGTGTCGCACACAGAGGACGAAGTCAAGGCCATCGCCGAGGAGGTGAGCGCTCCCAAAAATATCACAGCAATTAAATATTCTCTCTCATTTGGACGCCGTGTTCAGTAACTACATTATTCAACACAACTATGCAACCGGCTACTCGTGAGGCTCATTGGTATTCGCTAGCCGACGAGCTTAAATAACACGCTGGCGCAAACTGACAGGACATGATAAGGGCAAACTCATTTGTGTGCTACCAAATTCCAAAAAAAAGGCAGTTTGTTTTCAAACAAATCAGCAAATTCACAAACGCCTATGCAGGTACGACTTTGATTGATCATAGATGCCTATGTGATCGAGCTCTCCTATTGTTTTGTCTGCTCCCCCGTCCTCAGGTGGAGGTGGTCGACGGTCCTGACGAGACGGGCGAGATGTTCACCCGGCCCGGCAAGCTCTCAGACTACTTCCCCAAACCCTACGCCAACCCGGAGGCGGCCCGCGCGGCCAACAACGGCGCCCTGCCGCCCGACCTCAGCTACATCGTCAACGCCAGGTGCGCAAAACCGGGCCCGATGGCCTTCCGTGTGCTTTGCCTGTCGGTCGTCATGTATTGCAGTACTCGTATTTCATTTCATGTAACAGACCACTGGCAATCTCATGAAGTACTATTTAGCTACAAGTAATCGAGTACCCACACTGTGGCTTACTTGAATTTGAAAGAATGTTCTGTTCCAAATCCTTGCAGGCACGGCGGCGAGGACTACGTCTTCAGCCTGCTGACGGGCTACTGTGAGCCTCCCGCCGGCGTGGCGGTGAGGGAGGGTCTCTACTACAACCCCTACTTCCCCGGACAGGCCATCGGCATGGCGCCGCCCATCTACAACGAGATTCTGGAATACGATGACGGTAAGATGCAAAAAAAAAAAAATCTGGAAACTTTCGCCTTGGCTAGACTTCTTAAAAAAAGTTCACAAAGCTTGCCTCTCAAAACATAAAAGGGAAAAAAAATAGACAGTGAATATGGTACAGAAGTGATGTACAGATAAACACAATAATAAGTCATATGCAGGGTCCCAAAATATGCGGTAGTAGTTGCAAGGAATGCAGTAAAGGACAATGAATTGAAATGCTTCAAGTATGCCTTACTAGTCATTCAGTACTAAGTATTACTCAACGGAGGAAAAGAAATGACAGAATTCCCACAGGTAAAAATCTCCACGATTCAAGCGAGGCAAGTTGTATCAACATAAAATGACAAACAAGCTTCATGACCAATGTCAGGACATGAAATCAAGAGGGAGTGTTTCCACAGGGACCCCCGCCACCATGAGCCAGGTGGCCAAGGATGTGTGCACCTTTCTGAGGTGGGCGGCGGAGCCCGAGCACGACCAGCGAAAGCGCATGGGACTCAAGGTCTCACACACACTCAACCACAATACGCTTGTTGCACTGAAAATGAGATGTACAATTTGCGTTTTTTTTTTTTTTTTGGTGCAGCTCTTGATGGGCTCGGCCATCCTGGTGCCACTCCTGTACTACATGAAACGACACAGGTGGGCTGTACTCAAGAGCAGGAAGATCGCCTACAGGCCGCCCAAATAAGGGCACGCGCGAGGAGCTGGATGACACCCACCCACACATCAGTGACAAACGCACACAAGCATCTTTCCATCGTGTTTATTACACAAAGAAAGGAAATCGGTAACAAACTCGCTGCTGCGTGTCAACATTCGATGGAATATTTTTTCGTTTGTTAAATACTCAACGACCATGTGAGGACCTCGCCTGTTTTACTGTACAAAATAAATTATGTCCCAAAACAATCTCCGTTCAGTCCGTCCGGAAATACCAAAGATGGGATATTTAAAAATAAACAGGAAGTAGAAATCAACTAGCAGCTTCCACACAAAACATTCTCAATGTAAACAAAACGCTTGTTAGAAAAGTTTTCACCCCCCCCCTCCCAAAAAAAACCCCAAATCTTCCATACGTCTTCATATGCATGACCTCTCAAAGTGGTATTAATGCCACACACTGAAAAGAAAATAATCCTGAGTGAGTAGGTTGTACTTTGACACCCCCCCCCCAAAAAAAACCCCAACAATCCAGAATAAATTGGCAGGTTTTTTTTTTTTTTTTTTTTTTTAACTGGGTAATTCCGGATGGCTGAATTCATTTAATCCACCAAGTATAGAGATTTGTTGTCAGTAGACAAGTTTCCCAATATGACACCTGGGCTCTCAACATTTGGGAGCCATTTCTGCATTTAACGCAATCCAAACTAATTTGGACATAATTAGCATGAAATACAGCCTTGATGTCGCATTGGTTAAGTTCAGAAAAACCTCAAAAGTTCTTGTGTGTGACGTCATCACTCAATTTGCCACTGAAGCGGAATTAATGAGCTGAACCGTCAGGCAAACGATTTGTAGGACTCAAACTTCTGGTTTCAAACTTATAGTTATAAGTGGATTTCCGGTGCCATCGTGAGCCTTGATGGCGAAAAGTCCTCCTTTTATCTTGATGCGGCTCAAATCACTTCAACATAGTTTCTATTCTTGGTTTGGCTTGAGTACAAAAATGGAATGCTTTCATTTTTCGGTGAATAATCGATCGCTTCCAAACATGAAAAAGCAACGGTGGGCTGAATTTTGTGAAGCCAAACTGTGAATATGCCTTGTGACTTGATCAGTGTACGTTCCCCCCCCCCTCGCCCACCAGTCTGCAGGGGTGAGCTGCAGTCTGTAGAATGACTTTCACTCTTTAGACTTGAAACACAGGGGGGGGGGCCAGGAGGAGAATTTCTCAATCATATTCACCTCCAATGTGGCCTTAACATTCCTTCCTAAGTTCTCGGTACATCCAAACAAAAACATCATTTCACTTTCTCATTCGTGGTCACGCTAGTAAATAAAGTTAGGAAAAAAAAGTCACCCGTTCTGAGAGCCTCGCAAGAAGCCAGGAGATGGGTGAGAATGATTCGAAGAATGGCCCGTCACATCCGGACATCGTTCCTTCTCCACCCTCCAGCGTTTGAAGGTTTTATTTGAGCACCAGCGTGGCCTCGGAGCCGTCTTTCTTCTTTGGGTAGAGTCCGTGGACCAGGTGGTGCTCTCGCCTCAAGAAGGCGTAGAAATAGTCCGACACCAGCAGCATCTGAAGGAGTGGGTATTTTTTATTTATTTATTTTTTGTACCTTTAATAGGGACAAAACTACAGTATAAAGTCCGACGCCGAAAATTTGAAAAGTGTATTTGACCTGAGCGATGTTGAAGACCAACGTGATGGCGAAGTAGAAGTTAGCGTTGGCGCTGCCTGCGTTAATCCACAAGTGCCACAACACCGGAAACAGCGCCGAACACATCAGCAGCGCGCAGGAAACCAGCAACACGTTGCGAAGGACTACAAACATCAAGACATTACAACTTGATTTCGATCCGGGCGCGCGTACGTAGACCCCCCCCGATGACATTCAAGCCTGACTCACATCTGGCCAGGTGACTCCAGACGGGAAGAAAGGCCATGTAGAGAGCGATGTCGCCCACTGTTGGGTAAGACTTGAAGATGGAGATGATGGCCAGCTGCATGAAAATCAGGAACACCGGATGCTCCCTGCAACGCACGTGCGTCATTCGGCCGCTCGTTTTCGCTTAGAGGTTCTATTCTCGGCGTCGGTAGGAGCACTCACTTGAGTTTGATGGCCAGAGGGACGGTGTAGACGAAGATGTTAATCTGAAAGACGCAGAGGAAGAAGAGGCGGAAGTGTTCGAACATCTCGGCGAAAAAGTACCAGAAGAGGCCGATGTTGGGCGTCAGGTCGGGGACGGAGAGGCTGAAGACAAAAGCGGCAGAGGGTCATTGCACTCTGTCCACCATTTGGAACATTGCAATCAACATTTCACATGACAGGATTTCCAACAGGCGACTAAAGTTCAAACAAATTTCAACTCTAGAACCGTTCGCACGCCTGACTCGACCACTTTTCCGCTAGCAATCGGTTTAGTTTTTATGATGGCTTTTTTTTTTTTTTAATAACATGACACTGCAACAGTGGTGAGAGAAGACTGTGGGATCCAAATTCCAACCCCCCCCTCCCCACACACACTTTTTGCTTCAATTCAATGGGCATTGTGCTGCAGCATACGACAAACATGAGACTGTGACCCAGCAGCAATATAAGTCGTTCTTTGTTGCGAATAAAGAATATACGCCTATGAGAATTGTTACATTTTCTGTCCACATGTGTTGCTCCACTGTTTGTGTTCAAATAGCCCACACTGTTGCATGAATGCTATTGGTTAGCCTGTCTATGGCATTTCCCATAATGTGTCAACATTAAGCTAGCGGCGGCGATGTCGTCATTTTCAGTACACAATGTACAGGACAGCAAATTGAGACTTAAACTTAAGTGAGACTCTTCTATCAAACTGGTTTTTTGTTCAGGTTAGTACTCAAGTATGGTTTTTAGGTACTTCAGCGCATACTCACATGAAGCCGTAGACGGAGGGCAGGAAGTCCCACGAGCCCAGTAGGAAGAAGGAGAGGGCCACCATCACCAGGAGACTGCCCAGATACATGAAGGCGTATTGGGCCACGAACCACCAGAAACTCAGCCGATATGTGTTGATGGGGATAAACTGACGCTGCATGGACACACACACAGTGAGTTTAGATAAATGTAGTAATCTGCTGCTCGCTTGTGGTATTGAGAAACAACAATGAAGTGAGTTGGGGAACCTCACTTGGGGGTCATGGGGGGGGGGGGGGGGGTTTATTTTTTTTT
>CAAKHF010008593.1:23139-62471 GCA_901007745.1 Hippocampus kuda
AGCATTTTTGGCCCCCCCCCCCCCCCCATGAGTTTCTCCCTCATCACTTCAACTTGGATTCCCTGCCATCAAGAGGCTATAAGACGGTGCCAAAGCGCTACTTTTACAGTATATTAGGCAGGTCTTTGTTAGGGTAAACAATGAAGGGGTGAGATATTCGGTAAATATCCACCAAAAAAAAAATCTCTTCAAACTGTAAGCTCATGCCTTAAAGTCATGGGAGTAAAAAATATTGGCACACGAGCAAACGTTCGACAACAACAGATGATGCGGCAAGTCTTCCAAGACAATTTTTCATAATTCCCGCAGACGTACCGCGACATCTTCGAGAATAATGTCCCGAGGCCTTTTCCAACATCCACTCTGCCTGTGCCCCGCCACGACTTGCTTGGAATTCCCCAATTTTCTTCCCTTGTCACCTCCTGTACTGTAATGCGTCCCAGTAGTTTTAGTTGGCGTGGCAACGGGCTTTGGCGCCGTCACGCCAATTTGATCACTTGACGGCATCCCGTCACGTGTGTTTTTCAGGCACGATCCCATGGCGCCGCCGTTCTCGGTGGGAGGCGCCGATCTGGATCCGTTGGGGTGAGTCACCTGCTTGCCGTGTCATACCCAGATGACCTCTTCAAATTATTATTATTATTTTTTTCAACAAGTTCAAACAAATTTTGCCCCTCAAAATTGGCTGAGTTTGGTCTCGAATGGCGTGCGCCAAATACTAAGCAGTCAAAAGTTTGGCCTGTCCTGTCATCCACATCTTTATTTTTGTAAGCATCATGTGATTAAAAAAAAAAGAAGTTAGTGTATTCATGACATATGTAATCAGTCCATTGATTGATTTCAGAATTTTACTCTGCCAAATGAACATGTTGCATGACGACACTCGGCGCCTTATCTTACAAGCTGACGATAATTTGACTTTTTTGCCATCTTAATATTTTTGTCCAATTTGCAGAATTTCGACACTTTTTCATTTTGCTTCCCTCCTGGCGGGGTTCCCAAAATTTTCTTCCCAAATTCTGCATTTTTCATCACTTCTTACCCAATACTTTGATCCAAATTGCCACCATTTTTTTTTCGTTTTCATCTTGTAGTCGGTGTCCAAAATTTTTATCCCAAATAAAACTTTTTCCTTCAACATTGTCCTTATCACTCAATTTCGTCACTTTTTGGGCTGGATTGACACAATTTCATTGTTTCCCTTTCAAATGATGTGCTTTCAAATTATTCTTTTTTTCCCCCTCCCAGTAAATTAATCCAAGTGAACACAAAAGTTCCGCCCCACATTTACTTCCACATTCCCTTTTCCTAATTTTCCAAAGGAATGTCCTGTTCTTGTCCCAATACTTACGTTCAACTTTGCACACCGCCTTCCTGCACGCGTGCCAATATTTGAGTTTGTCCCGTCATCTCGCCCTCCCAGCAGGTCAGTGTCCGGCGGTGGCATGATCGTCGACCCTTTGCGGATGGGCTACCCCCGCTCGGGTTTCGACCCGTCCAGCGGCATCCCGGACATCCTGCCCCCTGGCGCGGTGCCGCCCGGCGCCCGCTTCGACCCGTTCGGACCTGTCGGACGCCACCGGCCCGGGTGAGACGCGCCGCCACCTCACTCGCTCACTCGCGTGTGCTGCTTGGCGAAAATTTTGTCTCATGAAAGGCCGGTCGTGTTCCCTCAGGCCCAACCCGGACCACTTGCCCCCGCCGGGTTATGACGACATGTTCATGTAAGCCGCTTTCCCGGCTGCCACTCGCCGCTTCCTGTCCTCTCGCCAATCAGAGCCCAGAGGGTAATCGGCAAAGTAACCAAACTTCGCAATTCGCCCAAAAGCAAGTTGGAATTGTTAAGAACTGAAACATGTTTTGGTGTGAATTTGTCTGGAAATATTGAAGGAAGAGGGAACTCGTAGGGCCCGATCAATGTGGATGCTTTTTCTTTCAGACTTTTTTGAGGCAGATTCTGTTTTCTGGCAGAATAAAAGTCCCAACAGTCTAAAAAAAAACTGACAAAAATAACTTTGTGTGTCCCTTCATGCTTAAAACGATGAATTTAGATTCGTCATCTTAATTTATTGAATATGAATTGCAGGCAGAGCATTTGACTGTTTAACAAAATGTTGTCCTTGAGTAATTGTTTAGCTTTACCACATGGGCAAAATCAGCCAAAAACCATTTTTGGAGGGCTGGGGGTTATTTCTTTGAATGTCATTATCCTTGTCTTATGTTGTAATGTAAGTAAACAATCGGCAGATTTTTGCACATCTTAAAACAGATCATGATTGGTGATTATTCAATGTGTAATATGCCCGAGTAAATATGTAAATTATCTCTTAAAAAATGTGTGAATGTTCTTTTCGATAAATCAACTTTTCTTTCAAAGTGTGTCACGATCAAGGATTACATCCCGTAAGTCAAACTTCAACCTCAGCATTTTTAATGAGAACTCAATTAACGCACATCAAACAATGACAACAAAAATGCCACTTCCAGCGTGTGACCCAAAACCTTTGTCAAAATGAAAAAGTTTTTGTGTCAAAATTTCACATTTCTTCAAATCTTATGTCCACGTTACCACGATTTCTACCTTTTACCTTCTTACCATATACAGTCAAACCTCGGTTTTCGAACGTCTCAGTTCTCAACCAATTTGGTTTCCGACCAATAATTTCGAGATTTTTATGCCTCGAATGATGAACAAATTTCGGTTCTCGAACAAACTGAGCGCACTTGAATGCACCGTTTGACTCCTCTCGCCTTCCTTACACGAGGAAGTGACGCTTCCTCGGGTAGACGAGGAAGTAACGCTTCCTCGTGTTGCTTTCCAATGTGAGCAGACGTGTTCAGTAAACATTTTTATTTTAAAAAGAGCGTGGTTTCGGTTTTCGAACAATTTCGGTTTTTGAACAGCCTTCTGGAACGGATTATGGACGAAAACCGAGGTTTGACTGTATGCCTCCCATATGACGCCATTTTTTTATTTTCAATTTTGCCACTTTTTTTTAGTCCCGTTTCCCAAATTGTCTTCACTTTTTAATTCTAGTAGATTCCCCAAAACCTTTGTCCAAATTACAGCAATTTGACATTTTCTTCACTTTTGTGTCGCAAACATTTGTCCTAATTCACTTTTTCTTCTCCATACTTCCCTTTCTGTCGACGTCCCGATATTTTTGCCCCGATTCCACCTTTATTGAAATGATCGCAATTTCTTCACGTTTGCCTCCCCAGTTGCACATTTTCTGCACTTTGTTGGATCATTACTTTCAAATTCTGCACTTCCTTCATTTTTGACTTTTTTTGCCCAGCCTCCTTTTCTTCACGTTGACCTCGCAGCGGGTGGGCACGTGTCCCAAGACCTTTTAGCCCACCTGATGTTATATATTGGACCCACGCCGGCGAAGCTCACAGCCGAGTCGCTTTGCTGTCACTCAGCCGGTGGCGCGGGTCCCAGTTGCTCGGTCTCGGCCGGCGGGTCCTCCCCGGCGGCGAGCTGCTTCATCCTCATGTTGACGGAGCCGTACGTCCGCTTGGGCCGGAGGAAGGGTGCCCGCCGGCGGCGATACGGGAGGAAGATGGCGTGGCCCCGGCACACGGAGGCCATGAGGAGCAGGGAGAGGAAGATCCCGCCCAGGGTGAGCAGCCCCAGGCCGGCGATGATGCACTTGTCGAGGTGCGAGCCCAGCCGGGCGTAGTACAGCTCCAGCTGCTCCATCTGCCGGGCCGGCAAGGCGTCGCGGTCCACGCGGGCTTCCCTGGGGATGGCATACGCCACCAGGACCAGCGAGATGCCGCTCAACAGCAACACCACGGCCAAAGCCAGGCCCGCGTCGGACGAGCGGCGACCACCGCCGCCGTCCGGTGCAGTCCAGTCAGCATTGGAATCCCGGACCGCGTCGTCGTCGTCCTCATCGTCGCAAGATGGAACAGCCGAGTCCTGAAGGAGACAAAACCAATGTTGATTCGCTTTCATTTGCTTGCGGTATCCCAAGACTCTTGTCCAAACTCCACCTTTTCTTCCAACATGACTTCCTGTGACGTAACAGCCATCATCATCTTGGCTACTCCTTTTGCATCTTTGTTTTCGACAACGACTCTACTCTGAGCCAACTCCCCGGGGCCTCCTCCTGGTGGGCTTTGCCTGGACACCCTCACCAGGGCGACGTCTAGGAGTCATCCTAATCAGATACCCGAACCACCTCATCTGGCTCCTCTCAGAGAAGGACTCTGAACCCCTCCCGAATGAGCAAGCTTCTCAGCTCTCAAGCTTCGCAGCTCTCGAAGGGAGAGCCAGCGGAGCAAACTCATTTCGGCCGCTCGTATCTGGGATCGTGATTCCTCAGTTACAACGGACTCTTATTTTTGAGCCGAGTGGGACTAATCTAGCTGTGTGTGTTTAAAAAAAAAAATGAGAGAAGAACCTTGCAGCTTTTTGAGGTGGTCGGAGAGCAACCGGTCACCTCCTGGTGCCGTTGTTGCTCATGGTCGGGCTGGTACGAAGCATTGCGGAATCCTCGGCAAATGTCGCTTGCCTTGTTAGCGTTAGGCAGCTCTCGGAGCTCTACGATTTCCACTGATGAGTCCATGGAAATGCAGTTGTGTCGTTGCGACTCCAATCAGCATCTTCCTCACTGGACACAATGACATCATCATTATTAGCATTATTATGATTGTTTTAGACTCACTAACACGTTTCTAATTGGTTTCCTTGACAACACAAACATTAGCCTCCAATTGTCTTTAATTTTTTTCCTTCTAACAGGGGTTTAACTTCTTTTTCACTTGCATGAACATTAAAATTTGAGCTCAATCTGACACAAACACAAAACACAGATTTACACTTCCTTATATATTGATGAAATCATCAAAAAAAATAAAAATCTGTGTTAAAAAATATATACACACACACAATCTTTTACGTGGTCTTAAAATTAACGTGAAATTATGACAATACAGTGAGGCGCCTCCAACCTCAAAAGCAAAGACGACCACCCACCACCGTGTCACCTCACGCGCATGCGCACCGGGCGGAAGGCGCGCGCGACCTTGCGACGACGTTCACTTGACTCCACACGCACGCGCGCACACGCACGTAGGGCTGGGCCGCGCCTGACGAGCATCCAATTCAGACATGATCAATCACACCCCGAATGGGATCATGATAACCGGCGCATGAAGAAAGGAAGAAAAAGAAGAGGAGGAGAGCGTTTACCTGGCAGCAGGCAGGCAGCAGAGGAAGATGGATGGACGACAAGAGGACGACCAAAGAGCAGACGGAAGGGGGACGAGAGCGCAGCAACGCGCATGAGCACAAGGGGTAGACACGGCACTGTTGTACCGCGGCTGGCCGCTAGAGGGCACGTTCGCGCACCGACTCAAAGGACACTTCGGATCCTTAAAAGCAGTCCAATTAAATCTGCTTTGAGGAAGAAATGACCTGAACGAATGTGAATTTTCACAAACATATTCCCAACAGAGCAACAGAGGAAGGCTCTGCATTTTCGCAGTTTAATATTTTATATCAATTTAATGATATCGAGCCTGATTTGAGTTTCTCCATGTGGTTTTTAAAAAATATATATTTGGCTTATTTTTAGATTGACATGTTTACATTTTTAATATATACTAAATGTAATGAAACCTAGGAATTTATCATATTAGTCTTTATCGTTTAAAGGCCAAATTGAGCTTCACATTTTTTAAATTCTATTTGAATTATGTTTGTAGACTTCATGACAAATCAAATGTTTACATTTGATGTTAAATGTTTTAACAACATACAACACGATGCATTAGGATAGATCAACATATTACTATGTTTTCAATATATCCGGTCATATAAAATGAAGACAAATGTGAGTTTTCCTTCACACTTCTACACATAAAAAAATTAAATGTGTAAATGGTTTGCTTTTATGTGAATTAAGAGCAACAAGAAGTTGAATAAAGCTTCCGAAGAAAATTACGGTAATATTCGGCTAATTATATTGCCACTATTACTACAGCATTGGTCCAATCACTTCAAATACACATCACTTTGTGCAATGGATTTCAATTTCACAAATCAAACTACAAAGTTACACAACAGATAAGATCAAGATAAAGTTCAACACACTTGCCAAACACGTGTGTAGATGCTATATACACATAAACGAGCAAGAACACTGAAATAGTCCAGCAGATTCCAACAACAAAAATAAGAACAAAAACGTTTTACAAACTTCTGAGGACAATAGGGCCAATGTCAAAATTTGGACTCACAGTTGGAACAAACACCACCAAATCCTTGAAGCATGCTAATCTCAGGCTCATAGTTTTCCTTGACTCAAGTGGAACAAACAACAAAAACATACACTTTTACATAAATTTACACAAAACCATAAAGTCCTTTTGCAGTCTCGCAAAGACATTAACAAACATTAGCATGCTAGCATTATCTCCATGTGACCAGTTGTGTCAGGGTTAGCATTAGCTTTAGTATGAAAAGTCACATTAGCTTACAAGGGCTATCTCAGTAATAACAAGTCACTTTAGTGTGCTAGTGTTAGCTCCACAGCAACTGGTCATGAGACATAATTAAGTCGGTCATGACCTGTGATGTTATTTTGACAGCTAACACTACTTTGCTAAGAGTCCTGTTAAGGAGTTAACATTAGCTCTGTCATGTCCAATCACGTTAGCAAGCAAGTGTTATTTTCACAGTGACTGGTCATACCCGTCAGCTCAAGTAATGACCAGTAACGTTAGCATGAAAGCGTTAGCACCATAGCTAACAGTCATGTTAAGGTGTTAACATTAGGCCTTTGATGAACAATCATATTAGCGTGCTAGCACATTTTTGATGGCAGCCACTTGGTCAGTGGCTCTGCCTCTCCGACACAACGTCTTGCAGCCTCTTTAGCAAAATGTCGGGGCCACTTGCGCTGTTCTCAGGACACGCCCGCTTGCTGGGGGAGTCACATGCTGACGATATCATCAGCTCGCCCTCCATGCCGAGGGCTCTTTTGCGGCCGTTGCAACCTTGACGCAGCATGCGGTTGATGTCAGACAGATCCTGAGGTAGAAAGAAATGAGTTAGCATTAGCACGGTGGGACTAGGCTTGTATGCTATCACAACAACTAACATGAATGACAAAATAATTCTTCATTTCAATTTTTTTTGTATTGCGCAGAGAAAAATATATAACTTAGACCCCCCCACCCCAAAAAAAAGATAAAATGACTTCCCACTTGATGGTTTCTCCCCCAAAAAGTCAATGTCCCCAAGTGAAAGAAGCGCATCTCAGGACAAGTCTCTTCTTCTGGGACTACTAGCTTGTCTCTGGACTATAACCTTCCGTGTGGACTAGTAGCTTGTTTGTGATGTGAGATGAGCTTACCTTGGAGGGACTGCTGTTGATGCGGAAGGTGAAAGAGTTTGTCGCCAGGCCCCCCGCCGACGCTTTGTGGGGTGACACGTAAACGCTATGACGCTGAGACACTCGGCGAGGAGACGGCGGGTGGCAACGCACTGAAGGGAACGGAGACATGGGCGGGGCGTCCATCTGACGCACAGCAATACACAATACGCACAAAAACCACAAATGCATACAGTAACACACAAAACACACACAGCCAAACACAAACAGCACACATGCAGACACATGACGACAAGTTAATTTCAAGTCATTCAACTGAATTGTTGCGCATGCGTGGTGGTGTGCGGGTACCCTGTTGTCATGCGTAGCATATCTCATGGCAAAACTTTTCATCTTGATCACATAAATGTTGTTGTAAAACTGAATCAGGTCGCCGCGTTCCTCCTCGCCCGCTTGCGTCGTCTCGGTAGCTGCAAAAAGGAGACGTTAATGCCGAGAGTACCCAGTCGCGTTAGCGTGCTAGCCTTAGCACATTAGCTTACGTTCTGCTCCAGACGCAGGATCAACCTCCATGTTTTCGTCTGTTAGCGCACCCTGCTGTCTGGGAGTGCGATGCAGGAGGACACTGCGATACACCTACAGACACAACACATACAAGCGCGTCACCATGGCAACAGACGGGTGGCTGCCTGCGGGCCGCAGGTAGGTGGGCGTGCCCTCACATGGCTGCTGGCCTGCGGTTGGCTGCGATAACATTTCATGATGTCCTGGAACGTGTGCGCCTCCTTGGAGATCTGCGGCAAGAAGCACACAGATAACCGAGCGTTAACATTCCATTCAGTCGCTCAATGCTAACATTTGTTCCTCGCAGACGAATCACATGATCGTGCTAGCATTAGCTCTCAAATGACTACTCACATTAGCGAGCAAACATTAGCTCTCGGGTGACCAATCACATTAGCCTACTAGCATTAGCTCCCGAACGATGAATCACACTAGCATGGTAGAATTAGCGTGCTAGCATTAGCTCTGTGATGCTCAATTATGTTTAGTGTTTTACGAACTCTGAACAGTAAGTATACTGAACATTAAGTATACAAAGTTATTGAGAGAGGAGGAGAGCATGTGTGTGCAAGTTTGTGTGAGAGAGCATGCGAGAGTGCGTGTCGCAGGCTGAGCGTGTGTGTGAGCACGGGTGGGTGGCCAACTTTGGCGATGATGTAGACAGTGCAGAGCAGCATCTGGTCCAGGTGCCGGTCCTTCATGAGTTGGGTGGCATGAAGCAGAGCGTGTTCAAAGGCTGTCCAGATCTTTGCACGCAGCTCCGACGAGATGTCCAGTTGGGCGCACAGATCGCGAAGGCGCACGCTGGCCAGGTGGTACACCTACCATGCACACGCACAGGTCAGAGGTCAAAAGAGCAAATGTCTCCAAGCGGCCCGCCGCCGACGTCGTTTGCACCTTGCGGAAGAAAAGTGCCAGGGATCCGGTGCGCTGCGGCCGGCCGCTGGCCGGCTGGGCGTTGGCGGGTGCAGCGACGGGCACGGGTGCAGGAAGTGGGCGGCCGGGGGATGCTGTCAGCAGGAACTGAGTGGGGCCGCCGGCCGATGGATCACACGGTTGGACAGGGATCAGCGTGATGGTGTGCTCGCTGCTGCCGCCTGAACGCACGTGTTAGTGAGGCCACGCATTAGGGCATGCACCCGCCAATCATTTTACAGTCGATTATTCCATCGATTAACTGAATAATCAGATAAGATTTGAAGTTGTGTTCAAGGGTCGTGAGCATGCCAGAGCCCATCACAGCTGTCTTCACCACATTTGCTTCTGGGTTATTTGAGGTGCATGCTCATTCCCTGTTTTTCTTTTTTAATTCAATTTGTCACGTTGGGTACGACCCCCACCTTGCAGCGGTATGCTGAGCACGGTGGTCTGCCCCGCCTGCGGGCCGATCTTCAAGGTGCCGGTGGAGCTGAGCGTCAGGCGCTTGGCAGGTGACGTGACAGGGCTGGTCGCCACCGCGGGGGCCGGCGGGTCGTCGCCAAAGAGACGGCGCTTGGCGCTGCCGGCGGCCGGAGAGCTGTAGCGGTCGTGCACTGACAATGGGGATGGCGGAACTTCTACAGGGAACAACAGAACAAAGTTTGTAAAATGAACAACGGATCACTTCGATTAAGCAAAATGATTTTGCCGGGCGGACAGCAAAATTGGACAATATCAGGCGGGCCTTGGACAAAGACAAGGAACGTTAATGGGCATTCGGACGTTTACCTTTCCGCATGCTGCCCACGCCTGAGCGGACTTCTCTGATCCGAGGGTGAACGATGGGCGACAGCGTCATCAGGGGAAGTTGGGACTGGGCGCCACCGGTGGAAGTGGAACTTCCGGAGTCCAGACTGGATGGGAAGTTCACCTGAAGCAAGGAACAAATTGGTTCAGCCAGTCAATCACCAGGGGTCCGCGGTCAAGGAAAGTTATTTGCCTACATCACATTTTTGTTGAAATAGGACTAAATGTCATTACGGATGTAATTTTCGCTTGTTGGGAATTTTGCGGCGTTGCACTGACCTCCTCGACGGTGGGCACCTTATTGCCGGCGGCACTCAAGGCGTTCCACAGGGCAGAGTCTGCAGTCCACGCTCGGCTCTCCAACACCTGCTCTTCGATCAGGTTCAGATGCTTGACCATGTCTCGGGACAGGCCTTCCTCGGAACGGATGAACACCTCAATCACCTGCGCAAGCACATCGGCAAAGCTGTGATATCACACGCGCGCGTGTGTGTATGCATGCACGCGTGCGGATACGTGCGAGACCTTGAAGAAGTAGAAGGGGGCCAGCTTGAAGACGTTAATGATCCACGGGAAAGTCCGCTGGGAGCTGTAGGAGAACAAAACCACTTCCAAGCAACACGCCAGAAGGGAACAGTGGAAGATGTCCTTCTCCAGTAGAACCTGCCACACACACCCGCGCGCGCACACGTCATATCATATTATCATATTAAGTAATTACCAATAGAACACAGAACAACGACTTGGGTGCTAGGATTTAAGAGATTTGGATCACATACACCCCAAAAAATGTTTTAATTACAGATAGACAACTAGGAAACCTGCTGTGAGTGGTGCTGACTTATCACATGGCTGGTGTTGAACATCAGTGGCTTTTTTACATGCCATTCACTCCAGGTATAGATTTATCTTTTCTCATGCTCACGATACACACATTCAACTAGCCAGCGCAATGCAAATGCTGTTCCTACCATACACACACACACACACACACACACACACACACACACACACACACACACACACACACACACACACACACACGCATTCTCTGTTCAAGTGTCACCTGCCTAAACTTGTCCAACTTCCGAGTTGCCATTTCTCGCCCTCGCAAACAACATGCCGATCCGAGATTCAATGCCCAATCTTTATCTTCCACTCAAAAGCTGTGCAGTGGAACCCCAATTTAAAGAAATGCAACGCCGCCATACACTGGCATCTATTTGTCATTGCAGTGCTTTGCAAACCTCAATTTCAGCGTCTACCCATCGAAAAACATACTGGCGATTATATACGTCAGTGGCAGTGAATGAATGTAGTGTGATGTTTGGTGTGTGTGTGTGTGTGTGTGTGTGTGTGTGTGTGTGTGTGTGAGCGCACACACTTACACTCATGTCTTTCCCTTGCAGCCTCTTGGTCTCCTGCAACAAGACGTTCTCCAGAACTTTGTAGAAGAGAATTTCAGCAAGCTTCAGGCGACTCTCAGCAAAATCTGCCCACACACACAATGAAGATTACATACCACCAGATGCACTTGTAGCCATTTTGTCTTTTGGGTAAATGAGGTTAAATATGTCTATTTTTTTTTTAAAGAGCCTATTTTCGAATATTTTTTTAGAGATAGGCCGATAGTCACCAACACCGATGCCCCATATGTGGGGTCAATATTCATTTGCGGTTTCAGTGAAAACAATGCTGTCAAAATTTAGAGTAACACAAGTGATACAAATCCCCCGTGTGTGAGCGTACCGATGTGTGACCCCGACGAGTGATCCGAGTCGTTGGTGAAGTGTTCTTTGAAGGTCTGTCCCAGCATCTTCACCTGGCTCACGATGGACTCCGTGGGGTCTCGAGAGCATGACCTCAAGTCCAAAACAGTTTTCCCCCCATCATTTGAAGCATTCTTTTTTGCCATCTCAGATAGAAAGAAAAGCAACGTTACTTGAAGATGCGCAACAGCTGCTCACTGGGCGCACTCCTGAGCCCGGCCACCATGCTCTGAAGACGGCTGACGCTCTGCGTGGCCGACGACACGGGCGTCACCAGCACGTCCTTCTCCTTCAGGTACGCCCGACCCGTCAGAGGCGTCGAAGGCGCCAAGGAGGCTGACTGCACAGACTTCCTGTTAGCTATACACCTTAGAATTCTTTAGCATTAGCAGTAATGCATTTCTATTCCAGTTAGCCTCAGTGCTTTTCTGTTAGCGTCAGTAACGTCGAATTAGCATTTGCGGGGTCCTGTTCCAATTGGCGGCTGTCCGATTCTGTTAGCGCTCATTGTCATTAACATCAGTTAGTTCCTGCTTCTGTTGGCTTTAGTATTTTTCTGTTAGCATTTGATATAATTAGCACTGGTGTGTTCCTGTTGGCTCTAGTGTGATTCTATTATCACTCATTATCATTAGCATCAGTAAGTGACTGTTTCGATTTACCTCGATGACTTTCAGTTAGCATTTGCAATCATTAGCACTGCTGCGTTCCAGTAGGGCTTAACGTGATTCTGCTACCGTCAGAATGTTCTCATTAGCATTAATGGGGTTTTGTTCTAATTAGTGCAAGTGTGTTTCTGCTACTGTCAGTATGTTCTCATTCACACTGGTGTGTTCTAGTTTCCAGTTAGCCCCATTGAACTTCTAAGTTGGTGTCAGTGTGATTCTGTTTGAACGCAATATCATTAGCAATGGTACATGCCTGTTCCAATTAGCCCAAGTGTCTTTCTGTTAGCGTTTGTCATGATTAGCATTGATATGTTTGTGCCCCAGTAGATGCCATAGCGATTCTGTTTGCAGTCGTTGTCAGTAGCAATAGTCCGTGCCTGTTCTAATGATCCCCAGTGTCAGCATCTGCTCTCATTTACCAGTGTGATTTTGTTAGCATTTATTCTCGTTAGCGATAGCACGTACTTGATGGCGTCAACGCGTTTCTGTTCACTAGCTACTCGTTTGCATCAGTGTGTTCCTGTTACAATTAGCATCAGCGCCTTTCTGTTTGCATGCTGCATTTGCGTGTGCGTCAGCAGGAGGACTACGACATGCCGCATTTTACCTTCTCAACGTGATGCTGCAATTGTGCCTGAGCGCTGGTGGCCTGTCCCGCGCCTATGCCCGCGGGCCAGCGCAAACTCTTCCTGGGCGTTCCGATTTCCTCGTCGGCATCAGCGTCCAGGAAGATGCGTTCGTCAAAGTCTCCCACCGTCAAGACGTACTCCTCGTACTGGCGATTGAGCGCTTTGCTGATGAGCAAAAACAAAGGAAGGCGTCAGAAGCTCCGAACGCAAAACCACGACAAGCATCAGCTTACTTGTTGTCAATAAAGTTGTGAGGATCCAAAAGTTCGGTCAGAAGGTCCTCGTTGCCCTTCAGTATCTGGTCAGGAAGAAAATCAAGTCAGAGATTCTTTCTTTGTGCTCCGAGAGGAGTATGAGTCAATGTCGACTCATACTCGTCCCTCACCAGACCAAAACTTCTTTTCCCTGCTTCACAGATTTAAAATTGGACATTATTCGGTTTTATATTGATGATTTAAAAAACGATTTTTTTTCCAACAGCCAGCTGCTGCTACCCTGGGCCAACAACAGCCAACTCAACGCTCATTGACTGACTCCCACTCAATAGAGCAAGCCTCACCTTTTAAGGCCACACACAGTCAAAAACATAGACAGTGAAAACATGAGAACGGTGACCCCAAGTGGACAAAAACAATGGAATGCGATGGAACATAATGCCACATAATATCATGGGATACTATGGATAGAGAAACGTGATTGTAACTCAATAAGAGTCATTGGGACACATGAGGAGCCACTGGTGGACATTATGGGACAAAATGAGACCGAATGGACCACAGGGGAAGTTAAGACACATTGCAGGGGACATAGCGAGGCACGACATAAGGAAGTGGCTTCGTGTACCTGTTTGCGAAAGAGCTTGTGTATGTAAGGCCTGAAGTAGTGCTGTTTGATGCCTTTGGCTTCCACCACCAGGCCATCGTGGAGCTCGCACAATCTCTCCAGCACGCAGGGAGACGCCTCGTCGGCGCATGCCTGGACTTCATCCCCGGACGTACCTGGCGGGCACGTAAGGATTACTAGCGCAACACACATTGATATTTGAATTTTGTTTCCGTTTTGCCGCTGTCACAACCGAATCTAACCCTCACCGATCAAAGGTGATCTCCCCCCCAGACCCGCCTAAATGAATCAGCTGCCTTAATTAGCCCCACTGTGACATCACAGTGGGCCATAGGGGCTTGCTCACTGACTGATTTTAGAAATGCCTGATGACGGACTTGAATGTCACAAGTTTTTGTATGAAGTGATGCCGACGGCGACAGTGTGCATTTCTGACCGATGAAGGCGGGGTTGATGAGCTCCTTCCTGTTGGCGCACATCAGCGCGTTTCCAAAGACCAGGTCCAGACAGCACAGCAGCAGGTGGTACGAGTTCACCAGGTCGTCACCGATCATGTGAAAGTTACCTGGTGTACAAGTAGAAATATAGACAAGTACAGTGTCTATTCGATGTAAAGACTCGAACCCGTAGCAATTTGATCAAACGTGTTCTTTCAGAAGTGTTTATCATGGTGGAAGCCCTTTGCATTAATTAGCGGCCAAAAAGCACCTCTCACGGAAATGGCCGACAATTGAAGGAGTTGAGGTTTGGCGGCCTACCTTTGGTGTAGACAAAGAGCGTCCAGCAGAACTTGAAGACGTCGGCGGTGTGACAGGGCAGCCGCCTGTGCTTCCGGCCCCGGGGCTGGCGTGGCGGAGGGGGCGGAGCCTCGGAGCCCGTCGGGCTGCGGAACATGGCGGCAAAGATGGGCTGGAACTTGCGGAAGATGACGGTGGAAACCTCAAAGTTGCGCTCCAGACGCTCCATGCGCAGGCGGAAGTTCTCGCACAGATTGGACATGTCAGACCACTTGCGCATCTTGGAGAAGAACTCGATCAGGCTGCATGAAAAGTCCAACATTTATTTATTTTTTTACCAGAACCACCAGATGGTTTGTTTTGCTTATAGAGTTATATCCATGTAACATTAAGGATATTTTCTTTGGATAAAAAAATAGCCCAATTTCATAATGTAAACATTTCTTCATCTCAGAAGATACTGTACAACACTATACAACTTTAATCTGCAGATTTTTTTTGAAGGACTGCAATTTAATCCTAATTTTTATCATAATTCAGATTTTTTTGTCTATAAAAACAGACTTTTTATTTTAGAAACTCTTCCAAAAAATTAATCTGCTGAATGATCGCTTTCCGAAACTTCAAAATAAAATGACTTAAGCCTTGTATTAATCCTTGTAAATCATCTAAAGTATTGTTTTAATAAAGACTGTTTGTCAAGAAATTTCAATTGTGTTCTCATTCTTCCTAAAATTTTATAGAATTGAGGCTGGAATTGTGTGAACTTTTTGGAGGTGTGTTGATGTTGTCTTTTCGCACCTGAGTTTGGCGGTGCGCAGGATCCTGGTGAGCGACACGCAGTTTCCCTCCATCAGGCCTTTGCCCACTGTGGGCATGCTTCCTTTCCTGCAGGCCGCGTACAGCGAGCACGCCAACCAGTGAACCACCTCACCCTGTAAGCACACATCCACCCAACAACTCACAATCACTTTCACACAAATACAAGAAACAACGCAGGACTGTCCTGCAACCACAGGCGATTGAGCATCAGCCAAGAACACGCACCTGAGGATATTGATCAGAACAAAGCAGGTTGGGAGCCATCACAGGCAGATTCTTAATAGAATCCTTGAGTTGGCTGTTGTGGAATGTCAATCTATGGGGTCAAATTCAACCCAGACGATTTTAAAATACTGAAATTTGAATAAATAATAAAGGATCAATAACCAAGGTGTTACATTATATTTTTAAAAAGTGATCATTTCAAAATTTGAACAATGGCAGAAATTTCTAGAAGGAAATGGTGTTGCGTATTGATCTAAGAAAAAGTTTACATTGTCTTCAATTGAGTGAATAAGAGTAATTATTAACACTATCATACTATAATAACATTATTACATTTAATTTGAGCGACTGTTTTATTTCAGAAGTGTCTATCAAACTGTCCGTCACGTTAATCAAGACCCAAGAAGTAGATGTTTCCAAAAGGTCGGTGACGTCAAGTGCTGCCTTCATAGACAGTTTGAACTTACAAACAATCTGAAACGGTATAATAACGCCATGCACTCCCAAAATCTATCGTAATATGTTATTGTTTGGCTGAAAAGGACTCCAATCGCTTGTTCAAGTAAAAAGCAACGTATGTACGCCCGACAGACAGCGAACCGGAACGCCCAAACTTCGACGTCACCCGCAGCGTTGTCGTTGTTGTTGTTTGTATGGTGAGGCGGAAGCTGTCAAGAGTTCAAGTAGCGCCCTGCAACTTACCTCCAGCGTGTACGTGTTCCAGATGGCCGTGAAGTTGTCCATGGCCTCGGTCGCCGTGCGCTCGTCCATGTTGAGTTCCTGACACAGCGTCTCCAAACTCCTCCGCGCGACGCTCTCCTCCATGCGGCCCGACTCTGAATCGGACGACTCGTCGCCCCGCATCGTGGCTGGTCGGGTGACTATCGCGATCGGCAAACTTGTGGTAGCCGCAGCGAAGAAGATGGAAGAAAAGGAGCAAAAAAAGCTCCCCGAAATGAAAACAAACCAAAACAAAAACACTACCCTTGTCCGGTGGCTCAGACGACCTAGCTCCACTTCCGCTCACGAGTGGCGCCAAAACTGCCGAGCGAGGCCCAATAGGAGACAAGAGGCGTGTCGATCACGTGAGGTATACACCCAACCCGTGCTGCTGTTGTCTAATCACTTCCGGATTGTTTCAAAAATAATAAAATAAAATAAACTGCCAACAAAGAAAGACCTCAAGTCACTGTTTGGAACAATTAAATAATTTTTTTCAAAGAAATTATAGCGAGAAGACATTTTTACGTTCATCTTATGGTCGCAGGAGGAAACAATATCG
Organism: Hippocampus kuda; assembly: GCA_901007745.1. Lineage (NCBI taxonomy): Eukaryota > Metazoa > Chordata > Actinopteri > Syngnathiformes > Syngnathidae > Hippocampus > Hippocampus kuda. The sequence goes on from CAAKHF010008593.1 coordinate 39,753, forward strand.
TTTCCTCCGGCCCCTCTTCACGCTGCTGTTTGCCACTTCTGGAATGTTAAAAATAGAAAGGCGGGCTAAACCCCTGAACTGGTCGCTAGTCAGTTGCAGAGCACATAAAAGACAAACAACCATTCACACCCACATCTTCATTGAGTGGGAACCGGTCCCAGGCCGTTTTGATTGTTTGTTTTTATATCCTCACATTTACGGTGCATGTCAATGAAGCCCCGTTTAACCTGAATTACTTACCGATAATTATTATCATTTATTTTCAGTTGGCGCTTTAGGTGTACTTTAGTTAAAAAATAAACTTGATTAAAAGAATGTGAACAGTTTTAAAATTAATAAATAAATAAACAAAAACATAAATATGCGCATATGTTGAAAAATGAGCCGAGCAACGGCATTCTCTAGTGGCTTTTAATGTGAACTACACCTGAGCTTTCTCTCCCCGCGCTCGAGCACGAGTGTGTCCACATTGCGCACGCGCGGCTGAAGCAGGCTGCGGTGCGTTCACACAAGAAGCTGAGGAAGATCATGATGAGGTGGACTGCAGCGGACCTGGCGGCCCTGCGCCTCTTCACTTTCGTCGCGCTGATTGGTCAGTCTCCACGCACATACATGCACGCACGGGCCCGTGGGAGGCTCTATGCAGTGCGGCGTCTTGCGTGTGTGCGCACCCACGCTGATTGATTGATGGCACGATTTGATGGCTTGTTTGCATGATGATGGTAACGACGATGATGACGACCACGACGGAAGATGCGTGCACACATACAGATGAAGAGAAAATACGACAGTTATCCGACTTGCTTTTCTTGCAGAACCCTGCAAGGGCGGTATATTTCCATAACGTAGGTGTGATTTCATACAGCAGCACAGCAGCCTGCTGTCAGATATTTTGTCAACACCAGCCCATTGTGTGGCCTTAACAAGGAGAACAATATTTTTTTTTTTTTGCCTCTCCCCTCTTTTGGGGGAATCGAGCCTTGATGGAGGTCTAACATTGAAGTTGTTGTTTTTTTTTCCCCCTTTCTCCCATTGTTTAGCGCTGCCGCTCTCCGAGTCCTTTGTGCCCAAGCCCTGGAATCTGGTGAGAAGAGGAAGACTGACAACCACTCAACCCGACTGTTTTATTTGACCTAGCGTGCTGTCGTTTTTCCCCAGGAGGACCCAAAGAGGGTGCTACTTGGCGGGGATGCCGAGGCTTCCCTGGAGGAGGCCTCGGGGTTATTCAGACGGCTTGAGAAGCATCATGTGGTCAAGAGGATGCATGGCACGCTGGACCTGGATACTATGATTGGTCGGTGGACGTGTGGTCACTTCATTGGGTACACTGACAGAATGGTCACCAGTTTTGCTTGCCCTCATTAGGGTGGGAGTCTGGGGTTTTTCCCAGATGACTTTGAATTGGAGGCCAGCCGATGCCAGCGCACACACTCTATCAACAAAAACATATTCTGGTCACCAGTTTATGAGAGGTCACATATAGACAAATGATACACTAGTCACCAGTCAATGTACAGTTACAGTATAATTTATGACCGTACATATGCAGATACAATTTTTGACATACACATGATTTACAACAATACATGTACGTGACATACACTTAAACATGTGATTTATATGTTTATGTATATGTATGATTTATGACTATTTGGTCACACATGATTCATGACTGTAAATCTGCACGTTGGCTTTATGACCATACAATACAATTTGTGAGCTTAGATATACACATATATGACTTAAATGCAAACATATGATTTATGACCCAACATCCAGCCATCATCTGAAGCGCTTATTCTCACGAGGATTGCGGGTGTGCTGGAGCCTATCCCAGCTGTCTTTGGGCAACAGTCGGGGTACACCCTCAACTGGTTGCCAGCCAATTGCAGGGCACACACCGACAAACACACAATTCAGAGTGTTCAATCAGCCTGCCATGCATGTTTTTGGAATGCGGGAGGAAACTGGAGTACCCGGAGAAAATCCACCCGCCAGGGAGAACATGCAAACTCCACACTGGAATGCTGGAGCCGGAATCGAACCCTATATCTCTGCACTATGACGTGGATGTGCTAACCAGTTGACCACCGTGCCACTATGACCTGACATATTATATATAATTTATTACTTCACATGTTGTACACATATAATTCATGACCCTGCCTGTACCCTTATTTATCATTTTCGACAGTGTTTTTTTTTTTTTAGTAGTTACAGCTGCACATTTGCTCTGATGTGATGAGAAGGTGTACCCAATGAAGTGTCTGACATTTGGAAGAAAAACCCAAACGTGTGATGATGACATGTCGACATGTTGACAGGGTACACTCCTCCCTCAGCAACCCCAGACCTCCCCCAGGAGACGAGGCCTCACCAGGTAATCAATCATTGGCTAACTTTGAAACTAAAAGCCAAGTAGCTCACACCAAATAACTAAATGTCACTAACTGACTGAAACTAAATCTAAATAACTGAAATGAACCAACAAGCTAACTACCTAATGCCGGTACTAAACATTTGCCGCCAACTAATTAACTAACTGACTAATACTCGGTAAATATTGGTGTTGCTGTTTGATATTGTTTGTTGTGTTGTTTATTTCTTAATTGCTCTGTGATTATTGTTGCCATTTTGTTTTGTTGCTGTTTGCTATTGGTTTTGTTGCTAATTTTTATGTTGTTTTTTTGTTCCGACACCTGTTGAACAAAAGAAACTTAAAACTTATACAAAGAAGACAAGATGAATGCCGTAGTGCTGGACTTATTGTTTTGTTTGTATTGTCAAACTATTGATGTTTTGTTTTGCTGTTTCAACGTTGACTTGTGTTGTCCGAGGCTTTGGAGGCGGAGCTTGATGAAAGCGGTCACTTCAGCGGTTTTGGCATTCTTGGCTCTTCCGTATTGGCATCAACAACAACGACGACAGGCGTGGCGTCTTCTAACATTGCCACGACCACAGTGGCCCCTGGGACGGGCACCGGCACAGGTACCGACTTTGGACTGCTGGCGGTCAAAGGTAAAGCAGCAGGTTGTCTCTTTTCAGTCAGACTTCTTTGGTTTACTTTTGAGTTCTTCGTACAGATTTTACCCACAATGCCACTGTGGCACACATTGACATGGCCACCAGCATACCGCCTTGGCAGCCCAAAGAGGAGGAAGAGAAAGAGAAGGAAGGAAAAGAAACCAGGGCCACGTCCACCTCAGATGTTTCGCCCAATGGGGGCTTATCTGAGACCAGCTGGAACTGGATGACCACGGCCCCTCAGGAGGCACATGTATGGTTTTTAAACGTAAAAACGTTTTTTTAAATGAAGTCAACAGCAATAACTTAAAAATGAAGCCCCCTTTGCCCGTTTGACCTCGCAGCATGGACATTTGGTCACCGTGTCTATCATGACTTGACCTACAAAAGTCTCAAGACGTCATGTCTGAAAAGTCTGCCATTTTGGTTTGAAGTGGTCCGTTCGGGTTTCAATTTTGTCATTTCTTGGAATTCTTCAAAAACAAACTTATCATATCAGAATGTTTTCAAAAGTCAGCCCTCAACCCAGTTTGACTAAGCAACAAATAATTTGGTAGATGTCATAAGTAGACTCCCAAAAACAAACAAACAAAAAAAACCCCTCTCATGACATCTGCCATTTTGCCTCTTTTCTGATGTTTGTGCGTCCGTCTGTCAGGTGGTGTGCGTGGACTGGACACAGCCAAGTGGACATGGCTACGTCATCCTCAACATGACACACAATCTTAACTGCGTAAGTTCAAAAAACAAGACCGCCTAAGTCAGTGCACCCACACTCGCACACATACTTATGCACATACACACAAAAGCACACACAAAGACACACAAAGATGCAGTATCCATTGACACCGTTGTGTTTGTACGTGTGTGCGTGTGTGTGTGATGTGCAGGAAGAATTCCGCAGTGATGGCGGTACGCGCCTGCTGAAAACAATGGAGCGCCGGTTTGCACGGCGCATGAAAAGCCCCGAGGGATCTTGGGTAATTTACCTCAGCAAGCCCACGCACCAACAACGACAGATGCTGATGCACGTGGCGTCTGAGCATGGTACACACACACACACACACACACACACACACAAAAGAGGTTTATAAAGTGCAATCACGGTACGCACTGTCGTAGTCGCATTTTGGAGTTGTGCCTTGAAGGGGTGTGGCCTGGTGAGTGACAGGTTAGCCAGTTAGCCTGCCTGTGAGCTTCATGTTGCGAGTTGTGGCCTACAGCAGCTCCTTGCTAATGTTCTCATTTTGGATTTGAGAGTGTTTGTCTCGTCACCGATAACTGTGGCGCTCGTTGCAATTTTTTTTCTTCTGTTTATTGAAGTGGTGGCTTTCTGAATTCACACATACCTCAAATTTGGACTCACACACCAGAGAATAAAAAAAAAAAATCAATCAACATTTTTGTTCAAAATAATTTGAAGCGTGCCACAGAAGCCAGTAGCACAAAATTGTGTTGCTGTGTCTGTCACTGAAGAAGAAACATGATGCAAATGATTGTCTGGATGCTCAGTTGGTTTCAGGCCAGGGGTGGGCAAATATGGCCCTAAAGCATTTACATTATCAGGAGTCTTGCAATTTGGTGTATCAGGCATTTTTCATGTTGGTACATTTAATCCATTTGCATGCGTGTGTGTATACCTTCCAGGTGTAATATCCACTAAGGAACTGCTGAACCTGCTGGGAGAAATGCGTCTAAGTTTAAACAAGGTGACTTTTCCAGAACATTCTCCCGACCTTATAGTGTGTTTGTGCTAACCCATGCGCTAACTCACACTCTCCTCCCGCCTGTTCAGGTGGGCATCCAGGACTACAGCGCCCCTTCTACGTGCCCACCACACCGCAGTCCATCCCAGCGTAGCGACTACAGCAAACTGTTTGTGGTCCTGGTGGTCATTGGCTCCATCTGCCTGGCCATCATCACATCAGGCTTTATCTACATCTGCTGGCAAAGACGGCCCCCTACCGCCAAGACCACCGTAAGACGAACATAAGACTGCCATGCACGGCCAGCGAATAAATGAGAATAAATACTGTAAGTACAAGCTCTAAAACAAATATTTGGCTCCCTGACCCGTTACTTTGGTTCTGTTGCTTAGTTCCACGGCGAGGAGCTTCGATTTGTGGAGAACGGTTGCCATGACAACCCCACCCTGGACGTGGCGGGCGACAACCAGCCTGACGACCGGCTTCAAGACCACCAAGAAGACGACGAAGACCAGGAGGAGAAAAACAAGAGGCCTAGTGCCAATGGACTGGTGGGGGGAGGCGAAGGCGTCTGCAGGGACGACGACAACCCTCACTGGCAGGTGGGATGAAAACCTTGTTGGGGGTACGATCATCCGTCATGTGCTTTCTGTTTGCCCTCGCAAGAAGCACTGTTTTAGTCCAGAGAGAAGATTGTAGTCCCAGAAGTTCTAGTCCCGTGAGAAGCTTGTAATGGAGGACGTTCAGGATGTCCAGTTGTACTAAATACATGTGGAGATTTGGATATAAAGCCTTTGGTTTAGCTTTGACACTCATTAAAATGGGATACTTTTTTAAAAAAAACATATTTTACATGATATAGTCCTGAGAAAAGGTTGTAGTCAGGGGTCAGCAACCTGTGGCTCCGGAGCCGCATGTGGCTTTTTCAGCCTTATGTTGGCGGCTCTGTTGTCGCTTCAGAATGTCAAAAAGTGTTTGCGGCTCCCAGTGTTATCTTTTACGTGGAAACCAGGTCGAAATGGCTCTTTGAGCGTGAAAGGTTGCCGACCCTTGATTGTAGACCCAAGAGAAGTTGGTTTTCTCAAGAGAGGTTTGTCATCCTAGTGCAGAATAAGAAGGTTGTAGTCCAGGGACAAGGTACTCATCTCAAGAAAATGTTATATTCCAGAAAAAAGTACTTGCCCCAAGAGAAGCTTGTATGTTCTAATTCTAAGAAAAAGTTCTTATCCCAAGTGTGGAGATTTACATCCAGGGAGAAGATTTTAGGTCAGGGAGAATTTGTTGTCTCAAGATAATTTTTAATCCAGAGAAAAGTTTGTCGACCTAAGAGAAGGTTCTTGTACCGAGATAAGGTTGTATGTAGTGAGTCCCAAGAGAAGGTTCTAGTCCAGAGCAAATGTTTTAATCCCCAAAAATATTTCTAGTCCCAAGAGGAGGTTCTTAACTCGTCCATTCTGCCCGACAACAAGCACCATTTCTTTGGTCCTCTAGGTGTTTGTCAATCAAGCAGTAGCGGAGGAGGAGGAGGATCAAGAGGAAGAGGACACGCACCTTTGATGGAAGAGGATGAGAAAGAGGATGGAGTGTCTGTGCCTTGAGGGAGGTCGCCAAAGTGGAGTCACCCACCCACATCATCGCCAGGGCTTGTTAGCCATGCTATCTTTTCACCACAGCGAAACATTTCGATCCGAAGTAGCTCATCGCTGCTCTAATTTCCACGGGTAGGACATTCCAGCATGCTGGAGCCCAAAAAGAGAATGCTCAGGAAACTGCAGATTTAGTCACTAAATGACCCACGTGTTGTGAATACGGCTTTCGGGATGGAAGATATGGCACCACAGAGTCAGAAAGAAACAAAATCTTTACACGGCATCTCAAGTGCGCCGGGAGCCAATGCAAGTTCTATGTTGCTATGCTTGGCTAAACTCCAAAGCAGAAGATACAAGCTGTGTTTTGTGCTGCTAGCAGGCCTATTTTAATACTTATAATCAGAAAAATAATCATGCTTCATTGTTGTAGCGAGAGCATCACAATAATTAACAAATGTATCCAGTGTATAAATAAAAAGCTATTACCTATGGCTGCCTGCTTGGCAATGTTTTGCATTTGTTAACAATGCTGATGCTAGTGCAAGTCAGGTCGCATTCCCGTCAACAAGTTGTTGCCCTTGTTTGTGCACTGTCACTCATTCAAAGTGATGGATGGCGTTTGTATGAACTGAATTGGATCATGACTCACTCGTTTGTTCGTCTGTAACGTGTCAAATAAAGTTTTGCGACTCTAAATATTGGAAAGCATTGACTTTCTCTTACAATGTGAAGTCATGTGCGCTTATCTTAACGTTAAAGGAAAAACACTTGTGTCAATGGACAACAAATTAGAAAATTAATTCAGCAAATAAGACTAAAAACTCCGCACATCAGGTGTTAGGATTATGACACTGACAGAGCTGGCCTTTTCCTCCAACGCCCAGCATAGACGCTTGTGATGGCGTTTCTCAAGCATGCAATTGTCCAGCTGTAGCCCACGACGACATGCAGACGTCTGCGTGTGGTCCTTCTTGATGCAATGACACCAGTCCACTCTTCATGAAGCTCCCTCGTGTTTGTTACAACACTCTCAAGACTCGTCCTTGTCACTCGTGGACCTTTTCCGTCCACACTTTACATTGAGCGCTAAGTGAGTAAGCATCCAGCTTCTGCGATTTTTTTGGATGGCAGTAAAATAGTAGTTAAGAACGAGAAGTTTCTGGCTTCGATGTCCTACAATCAATGTTGCAGTATACAGTATATGATTGTTTTTTTGTGGATGCAGGTCATCTGACCAGCGGAAGGCACCAATGCACTAGACGTGCCCAGTCTGCCAAAAATGAGGACGAAGAAGAGAAACGTAACAGTAACGGTCACAGTTCAGGCACATCCACGGACACCTCTGCCAGCTGGCTGCCGGGGTCCTCGTAGCTGCTTAGCCGAGATGCTAAGTGGATAGCAAACACGTACGCAGTATCTCAGCGAAACGGAACAAACTCTTTTCGTGGACTCTTCGGGGCCAGAATGATGCCAAAAGCTGTCAGGTTTGTCCGCTGATTGGTCTCCTCGAGTGCTACGAAACCGATCGTTCATCCACATTTGGGTCGTTTTGCATTATTTGTGCGGGGGTCAGTGTCACTGAATTGAAAGCTAAGCAGACTGGGAGCGTTACCGGCCTTCATGACGTGACCTTGCTCGTACACCAAATTGCAATGCGGCATATCAATTCATGCGGATGTCGTGTTTTTAAATGACGTCAACTGCGTTAGGAGCGACAACACGGTAGGAACAGACGCAGCTAACGCCGCTAGCACGCTCCGTTTGCAACTCGAACGTGGACGACGTGAGCTCAGTGGCGTAGTACGGCGTTTTCCAAAACGCGTGAAAAGAACGGCAATGTTTACAATTTTGGTCGCGTTTGCGCCTTGCCGAAGTGTTCAAGCGTTGCATAACTTCCTCTTGCAAGTGTTTGCCCTTTCAAAGTTGACGCGTTGATGGTGCCCAGCGTTGGCAAGTCGAAAGTCGAACTTTTTCTTTTGGGGGTTTATTCTTAAAACGATTGTTCTTGTGGTTCTTATTGCCGGTGCTGTTTTCGTTCCTGTTATTGCGTCGTATATCCGGACAATTGGTGTCGTTCATGTAAGCTTTTGAGCCAAGCAGGAAGGCGTGTTCGTCACTTCATTAGGTACATTTTAAGAAGCTGAAGCAACACTTTGTCCAGACATCTTACATCATCTATGTGGTTATATTTTGCAGCTCAAAGAACATGGTCTCGAAATCTTACATCATCTAATATGCGGTTATTCGTAGAACAAACACATGTAATGTCTTTATTACTACGTCAAATTTAATATAAATCCTTTGGTGCTAAAGACAAATGAAGCAAACATTGACATGAAAGACGCTGTGAACGTACTGAACACTTTCACTTGCAGTCTTTTAAACATTCATTCTGACAACTTGAAAATATTCTGATGTGGTCTAAACACAAGTCAGTAAGTCTGAGGAAACAATAATGGCAACAACAAATCCGTGGCTTTATCACTTCAACTTTTCTTGTTTCATGAAACGATCACCCGTGCACATGTGGATAATGACTCCGTTTTTCTAGACACAAAGGCGGCAAGAACAGAACGTCCGCCGGTTTCTCAATTTCCAAGTCTTTTTCAAGGACCACAAAAAGTTTACTGTAGTCGTTTGCTGGGATGGACTGCGGCGAGGCGGACACATGTAGATGGGGTGCTGTTGTCCTGGATGCCCACCTGAACGGCAGAGAAGATGATCAAAAATCATGATGGATTCATTTGATAATCGATGAGTTGTCGTTTAATTGTTGCGCCTCTATTGTATTTATTGTTACTGTGCCGTTTGTTTGGATTTCTTGTTTGTGGAAGCTTTGAGCCAAGAAGGAAGTTGATTCGGTCTAACCACGCACGCCGAGTGAGCGGCGTCACTCGTGGCGTGTCAACATGTCTTTGTCAGGCGAGTGAAGTGACTTTTGAATTATGTTTTGCACGTGCAGGGATGAGCTGACCTCAGCCACGTTTGTCGTCGTGTTGCGCTTCCTGGCGAGCCTCCGCTGAGTCGGCGCAGCGTCCGCCCTGCCCACCGCTGCTCTCCCACCTCCACCGAGTACGGCATCAAGCATGTATTGTCTGCAGTGGCTGCTGCCGGTGCTGCTGATCCCCAAGCCGCTCAACCCGGCGCTGTGGTTCAACCACTCCATGTTCATGGGCTTCTACCTGCTCAGCTTCCTGCTGGAGAGGAAGCCGTGCACCATCTGTGCCTTGGTCTTCCTCGCTGCCCTCTTCCTCATCTGCTACAGCTGCTGGGGAAACTGCTTCCTCTATCACTGCCAGGTAGACACATGGCACAAGAGTGGTCCCCACAGTTGCTGTTTAACGTTGACTAGCCAAACATTCGAACCGAATTGTCATTTTATTCCCTGTTGTCGGCTTTCCGATATTTAAGTTCAATGTTCTTCAACTCAGTTTGTTTCCATGGAGCACCATGAAAGTAGCAGCAAAAAGCTCTACTTTTGTTGAAAGGAAGCTCCTCAATTCACTTCAACAGAGTTCCTTGGCTTCAAGATGCCACAAGATGGCGGCTAGGCACGACCTTTGCCTAAATGAAGCTCTCCAACTCACTTAAGGCTAGTTCCTTGGCACCAAGACGCCACCAGATGGAAGCAAAAAACTGCTTTTGTCTGAATGCAGCACCTCGACTCACTTGAACATCATTTCGCACCAAAATGCCTTTTGATGGTGGAAATGATTTACTTTGGTCCAAATGAAGGTCCTTAACTCATTCACTCCCAAAGACGTTTTTAAACGTCTTTTCAGACTTGGTCTAGAATTGGCTGGTACTGAATGAGTTAAAATTCTTTATTTTAACACCAAGCGACCACTAGATGGTGGCAAATCATCCCTTTTATCTAGATAAAGCTTCTCAACTCATGTCAACACAGTTCCTTTGCACCAAAATGGTTTAAGATGGCAACAAAGCACTATTATTGCTTTGGCCTGAGAAAAATTTTTTTTTTAAAAAGCAAATTAACAGAGGATGATAAAAGAATGTCAAACCATGAGTATTGTGGTCTTTTGAAGTACATTAGTGGAATTAACTTTGGGTGGTGGTGTGTCAAATGGATGCGAACGGTGACTTCAAACGGTTTTGATTTGATTTGACATCTCCATTCTAGGACGCGGCCCTGCCACACGCAGCCCACGACCCAGCTATCGTGGGCACCTAGAGGCCCGCCACCGCCATGCTGGATACAAGACCAACCTTGATGGAAAGACTTGATGAAAGACTTGAAAACGGAAAAAGCGGCGGACGTTTTGTTTGTTCTTGCTGCGTGTGTGTGTGTGTTTACTCAGAATCTGACACACCGGACAATCAACATTGCCGACCACTCCTTTTCCTCTGACTTCACACACGCGACCACACACATGAATCCATGGTCTTTGATATGATTCAGTATTTTCAGCACATGCAAAAGAAACAACACACACACATGTATCCACAAACTCACACATTTAAGTTGGATGGCAACTTTTTTTTTTTTTATTTTAATTCTTGTGTCACAAAGTTGTTTTTGGTTTTTAAGTGGAATAAAATATTTTTTTCCTCCTCCTAGAGTACAGTATTGTGTACTTGAACAAAAAAAAAATTGTTACTGTTTCATATTTCATATTTTTCTCTGACGGTGCCAAAACGAAATATAGAAACAGCTTTGATAAGTCAGTCTTCCAAAATGAAGCCCTTAATTGAATAGAATGACTGGAGATAATGTAGCACCTTTTAAAATAAACTTCTTTTAATCTCTTCAATCAAAACATTTTTAAAATTACTGTCATTTTAAACTTATTCGTCTTCTGTTTTTGGATTTTTAAAATTTTCAATTGTTGTCTATATTCCTTTTAATATTGTACCAATTTAGGTTTCATTTTTAACTGCCGCGTACAAAAAAAATACAGATTTGTCTGTCATTTTGAAACCTCAAAATCTGAACACTTTAATTAAACTTGTTTTATTTTTTGAAATGTACAATAATATATTTTAAAAATAATGTGAATTAAAAAAAACATGTTAATGTACTTTGACAATTGTGCTCCATTTAGCTGATTTTATTATTTAAATATGTATCAAAAGTTATCACCATGCGTTGGCCATGAAAATAAAATAAAAAAACATCAGTTGCCCTTATAGGAAAGTGATCTCAGTCTCCAAATTCTGAAAAAAGTCTTCCTGCATCTCCAAGTCAAGCTGCTCCATCCTCTGGAAGGCCGCATGGCCTTTTTTACCTGACCAAAAAAATAAATTAAAAAAAATTGGAAGAAATGAACATGCTGGGAATGAAAACCATCAACCAATCAGGCATAAACTACCGAAAGAGAGGACCGCTTCCTTGGCGGCATTTCGAACGCCTTCATCGGGACACCTGCGAAGTTCAACCATGTGGTCCACACTCTCTGTGGCCTGGAAATACACGGACACAAATACATCAGTCCAACGACACGCGTGCACACACAACACACTAATGAGTGAGTGGGAGCAGGAGGCAGACAGAAGCAATCAAAGTCCGATGTAATGATGCATCGCCCTTCGCTCACCGCTAAGCATTTGAGCGCCAAACAAGAGTTCTGCTGAATGACGACGTCGGTGCTCCTCAAACTCTCTGTGTAGTAAACAAGTGCCTGGACATACACACACACACACACACACACACACACACACACACACACACACACACACACACACACATACACTTTGAGTGTTAACCTAGCCACATGCTAGCACAGGAGGTGTACCGTACCCTGCGTCGGAAGGTGGTGCAGACAGAAGCCCGTTTCAGGCAGCGGGCGGCAGCCTGGCACACTTTGCGGTCGGCATCCGTCAGGAGTGCCGCCATAGCCTGCAGCGTGCAACCCAGTGGAAGAAGGCGGGCCACGCCTCGCGACGTCAACCTGGTGAGCGCGCCCCGGCGCTTGGGACCCTTCACGGCCGACAGGAAGTACTCTGCGACGGCATAAGACCATGTGAGTTTTTGGGGCGGGGCGGGTGAGAGCTGGGCCTGACGCACCTTCCTTGGATAGGCGGGCGACGTGTTCGCCCAGCGTCAGGATATTGCATCGTCTCAGGTAAATCGACAGCTGGAACAGGCTCACTCTGTCTGCAGAGCACGGAGGCTGAGGAGGCCATAGCGCCGCCCTGCAGGCCGCCTGCACCTGCTCCAGCAGTGTGCGGAACACTGAATAGACATCAAAAACACACCTTTGCTTCTTACACCTTTTTTTGGTATTGTTTTTTTTTAATTTCTTAATATTTTTAATGTTAAGACTTATACATCAAAAACATACGTTTCTTACATGCATCAAAGAAAGCTGTTTCTCATTTATGTGCATCTAAGGCACATGTACTAATGAACATGTTGGCTTCTGCACATCAAATGTTTATTTTAAATACATGGTTAAGAAAAGTTTACCTACATCAAATACATTTCACTGTCACACATCAAAGACACACTTGGACTTACATCAAAGAGCATGTACACGCCCACACAAGCGAAACATCAAAAACACACCGGCTACCATGATGTACACACATCAAAGATACGCGTTTGCGTACACATCACAAAAACTATCACACGTCAGAACACACGTCTCGTACACACATCCAAGACTCCCATTGACTTAACTTCACACATAAGCTTTCGTTCTTACCTCTTTCGGGAAGCCCAGGCTGCTTGGCTTTGACTTTGGCTTTAATTTTGTGCGAGTAATGTTTCCTGAGTGCGTTGACAAAGTTGTCCGAGTGGCAGCAGAATGGAGAAGAGGAAGCGACGTCTCGCACGCAGTCGGCCCAGAATAGCAAAACATCCCTGCTCCTCTGATTCTCTGGAAGCACTGCAACACAACAGGGGGATAAACTGTCACCTCTCAATGACCGGCCGGACAAATCACATCCAACCAACCAACCAACCAGTCAATAACCAAGCAAGGAAGCTCTGCAAGCAAGCAATCAGAAGCCATCAGTTTGTCAGTCAGGCATGCAGGTTAATTCGTTGTCCTCACAGTCTTCAGTGGAGATGTTGTCCTTGTCCTCCAGCAGTAAGCAGCCGATTCTGTTCAGGACGTCCGCTTGTTGAGAAATATCCTCAAGCAGATCCTCACGAGTCGAACTGAAGTTGATCCTCTGCAGCGTCTGAGGAGTACCACAAGAACATCAGACGAAGATCCAGAGAAGCTGTGGAAGAAACCGTTCGTACCTCAAGTAGGATGCAGCATGTGTCCAGGTGTGTCTCCAGAGCCTGATCTAGACCCCAGTGGCCACAAGTCAGCGGGGAGACTGGCGGCCGATCCTCGCAAACCTGTTGGTCCTCAGTGCTCCTCGGACAAGACACATATATACAGTATATATACAGCGTGCGTGTGTGTGTGTGTGAATATATATATATATATATATATATATATATATATATATATATATATATATATATATATATATATATATATGTATATATGTACACACTCACCTGCCGAAATAGGAAGTGTCATCGTCATGTGACAGGAAGTCAAAGCTGCAGAGAACCTCCTCCACGGCCAAGGTGTCATCCGATGACGATGGTCTCATCAGGGACAGGTCGTTCTGAGGGAGTTCAAAACAGACATTCACAGTCGTTGACTTCTTTGATGATGATGTCAAGTGAAGAGCTGCATTTAGGCAGAAGCAGTATTTTGTCGCCATCCAGTGTCATCAATTTTTTCAGAGGGGGCGGGGGGGCGTCAATCAGTGACAATTTTTTGATCTGAGCAAGTTTCAATGGTTTGAGGTGCAGTGCTTCCTGTACACCACATGCATCTCACTCACCCTCAGGATGGTGTTGAGGTGTTCTATCTGCTGCTTCAAGACCCTCAGTGGGCTCTCACAGTTCTGCGGCGTCCCGAAGTTTCTCTCTAGCCCGGCCAGCAGCCCCCCCAGGCGCAGTGCCTGCGCCCGCCTCTCTCCGGCGCCAGGCGCCTCCCCCCCATGCCGAGGCCCCTGCACCTTGGCAGCTGTAGAGGGGAGCAAGGCAGCGGGGGATTCCAGGGCGGGGTCAGCTACGTCCTGCCATTGAGGGAGCGTGGAAGTCAAAAGTCTTGTTTCCATTGCTTGACAAGGAATTTTATGAGGAGACGTGGGAACCGCTTGGAATTATGGCCAAAAGCAAACTAGATGATAATCAAACAAAGAGGAGCTTGACAAACTTTGCGCTCCTGGCTGACACCATTAGGTGGACCATCCTTGCCCTCCGTGGAACCTCCTGTTGTGTTGTCTTGGTTGTCTTTGAGGATGTCAGGGGTGCTGGACCTAATATTGACGAACAATTCTTGTTATTATTATTATTACTTACAAGGTGAAGTCTTTACATTAACTCCTTGCCTTGTTTGACTGCGTAAAGTTTTCAACTAACATCAGGTCTTGTCACTCATATAAAATATACATTATTTGTTCTTTATCAACCGTTCCACTTTGAAGCTGGCCTATCGTAGCAGTGATTGTACATTCTATAGCCAGCAGAGGGCGCTTTCACCTCTTCCTCTTATCCATCCGTTCATCTATCCATCCATTATCTAATTTGTTTATCCTCACAAAGGTCACGGGCGTGCTGGAGACTATCCCAGGCGACTTCGGGCAGTAGGCAGGATACACCCTGAACTGGTTGCCAGCCAATCGCAGGGCACACAGAGAGAAACTAACATCCCTGTTCACAATCTCACTTTGGGACAATTTAGAGTGTTCCATGCATGTTTATGGAATGTGGGAGGAAACCGGAGCACCCGGAGAAAACCCACGCAGGCATGGGGAGAACAGGCAAACTCCACACAGGAAGGCCGGAGCCGGAATGGAACCCCGCACCTTTGCACTGTAAGGCCGACTTGCTAACCGGTCGACCACTGTGCCACCTCTTCCTCTTATTTTCAAATCTAATTCTTTTATTGAGGGTATAGTCTATGGAATTTATCATATTCGAATTTCAATACCTATTTGAAACCAATCAAATGATATGATACATCAAACATTGACGTTGTCACCTGTGAAGATCCACGAGAGAAGAAGGAGAAGCAAACATTCCTCCCCAGGCCTCCCCCTTCTCCTCTTCCTCCTCTTCCTCTTCCTCCCGACCCATCTTACTCCTCCTGCTGGTCACTCTTTCCTCTCCGTCCTCGCCCATGGAAAGTTGAGTGTGACTTCCTGCCACGCTGCTGCAGAGGCTGGATGAATGGAAGGATCAATGAAATGATAGATAAACAGAAGGAAGGATAAATGGCTGGATGTATCAAATGGTAAATTGACAGAAGAAATCAATGGAGGGATGATGGATGGATGGATGCAGGATGTTTGAAGTTTGGCAAGGTGAAAGGACTGTTGAATAAAACAATGGAAAAACAGATGGACGAAAGGATGGATGAATGGATGGAAGGAGACGAGGATCGTTGGTTTCAAGGATGATTGGATTCATAACATTGATGTATCGATCAATGACAGAATAAAGATGGGGGGATGGAAGGATGGAGGCATCAATGGTTGGACATATGGTTGTACCTGGGTGGTGTCTTGGCCTGTGAGAGGCTGGATGTGATGGATGAGTGTGACAGATAGCTCATTAAAGACACACCCCTGTCCCGCCCACTTTTCCTCATCCGGAGTGGGACTGAAGCTCCTCCTCCTCCGTCCTGCAGCTCCTGAACCATCGACTACAACACGACAGTCAAGATTTTGGTATGTCTACAAGATATTTTTATATTCACATCCTCATTAGCAACCTACCTACTTACCAGGCTTCCCGCTAAACTACCTAACTAGATACATTAGCTCCCTCGGTAGCTACTTCTCAACCTTGCTTTCTGCTTCACTCTCCACAATCTGCCTACCTAACTACCTACCAAACAAGCTTTCTGCTTAGCTACATAAAATGTACCAACCTACCTACCTCATCCCTACCTTCTTATATTCTGAGCTACCCATCTTCGTGACGGCCAATTTGTTAATCCTTCTAGCTAGCTGCTTACGTAACCTATGTCCCAACATCCCTAGCTAGCCAACTAGCTAGCTATCAGGTCAATGTGGCACACACTCACCAGGAAGTACTTCTCTGAGAAGGAAGGTGTGCTGGGTGCAGTCCAACTTTGCACTGAAGTCTTCCTGCTCCACCCTGACGGCCGGCTGCTCGACAAAAGTCCAACCTTGTCACCACTGTCCAACGGACTACACACATAAAATCATGAAATGTAATTTGTAGTTTTGTTGCTTTGGTGGTGGACCAGTGGTGGTGGTGTGTGTGTGTGTCTTGCTTACTTCCACGTAACCTCCAGCTGTAGCTTGATGGTCCC
This sequence comes from Hippocampus kuda, assembly GCA_901007745.1. Lineage (NCBI taxonomy): Eukaryota > Metazoa > Chordata > Actinopteri > Syngnathiformes > Syngnathidae > Hippocampus > Hippocampus kuda. The sequence goes on from CAAKHF010008593.1 coordinate 56,388, forward strand.
CAGCTGGGTAATGTCCACCAGCATGAGTTGGGGAGTAGCCACAAAGAAGTGTGCGCTGGCACAGGTCACCGTGCCCACCAGCTGCCAGCCCAGACCCTTGGCCTCTGAAACCTGAGTGGGGGGCAGGGGGACCTGAGTTCAGCATCTAAAACTGGCCTTCTAAAATTTGGGGGCCACAAATGTTTCCAAGAACCCTTTTCTAATCCTAACATCAGGTAAACATTACGACCATGTGTACGACAATGTTTTCGCCAACAATTGTTCAAAAGCTTCACATTGTTTATTGTAACTCCCAGTAAAAGTTGACTGTCTAGCAAAAAAAAAAAAAATGAGGGTGGTTTTATGTGGTAACCACCCTCCACCAAATGGGCCTCACCTTGATCTCAAAGTTGTGCTTGATGTGCGGTAGGAAGAGCATCTCCTCCTCATCCCAGGACTGGACATCGTCACTTTCAATGCGGCCGCGAATCCTCCAGCGCTGATGGCCCAGCTGTAGCACAACCTGAACCAACAAGGCATGGGAGGTTTTGAAGTGGGTACAGCATGTAGATAGATAAGACAGAAGGGAAGAAGCACTTGAAGTCGGCAGGTCGGCGGTAACTGAGGAAGTGGGCAAGAAGAAAGTTGGGAAGTAGGAACAGTCAATAGGGAAGTGAGAAGGCATTTAGGTAAGAAGCTCGAGAAGTATTTAGCTACGTAGGTAGGTTACAATATGTGGTTGGCTGGAAATGCTCACCTCATACTGGTCTCCGGGACATAGCCGGGCGAAGCCGATGAGACCTACGAGTAGAAAAGGCATTAAAAGGATCCAAACTACCATCTGTGGTCAAACGCTACAATCCGCCTCTTCCATTCCTACCTTTCATCTTGACGTGAAGTTCTCCCAGGAGGACCTCTAGCTCTCCCTCCATGGCTGACATGTCCTGCAGAGAGAACACAAGTCGTGTTGGCCTGGGACTTGTAGCGACGATGACAGTGCTGCTGCCTAATAAACACCAGGAATTGTCTTTCTGGTCGAATATCCTTCCAAGGAAGGGGAGTGATCGCACAAAGCACAAGGTGTTCTGACGGACTAACAGCTATCATCTTTGTGCTAAACCTCCTGATCAAAAACATACAATTGTATACTGGGAGACTTTTTAAAAAGAGTCGTCTTTAAAGTTTAAGAGAAGAGAGATTGTAACAAAACAGCAACTTGTGAGTGGTAACAACCTGGATGCTGTGCCTGTGGTTGCGTCCGAGTTCCAGGAGGCTCTCTCTGGACTCCCTGGTGGAAGGCGCCAGGGAGAAGGCTCTCTTCATGTTGACGGCTCCCTGGCAGAGACGCCACTGGACGCAGTAGTTCTCGTAGAGCTCGTCCACCTGCGGTTATGATTGTCAATTGCAATCATCTCACTAGGTAGTAGGTGTAGTCGATAGTAGAAGACCAGTTTTGGGGCTGATTACACTGCACTTTAGCTTCTTTTATTAAGTGAGAAATTATCCCAAACTTTGAACAGTCCGTTATTTACGCATTCCTTCCGCCTCACTCATCCAGGTCATTTCATTTTCTGGCAATGAAGTCACGTCTTCCCAACTCGAGCGTTTACCTTGCTGATTTGGAATTCCAGCTTTCGAATAAGCCTCTCCTGAACACGAATCTCCTATAGGACCGAAGAAGAATGAAAAGTGATTTTTGGTTTATTCTGAGAGGCATGAGGCTCAGAGTTGCTCACCTTGTCAAGGTCGTACTGAAAGCCCTGCAAGGACAGAAAAGGCCAAGCATTAAATTACATTCAGTCATCAAGCGTCCTAACTGCCTTACGTCTCTTTACCTGAATGCCTCTGCTCAATAATGTACACTGATTCTATCCAAAATGTTGTTTGCAGCTCACCAGTCTGGAGTTCCTTTTGGTTTCTCGCTGCCGTGAAGACAGAAAGTCCATCTCAGTCTGGTGGCGCTGCACATGATCCCTGCACACACACACACACACACACACACACACACACACACACACACACACACACACACACACACACACATCATAACTCAAACTGAGCATCTTGTGTAAATAATGACATTTTCTTTCTCTATCTCCAGCACTTGGTTAGAATGCCTTTCATGCTTTCCTTCTGTTCGCATTTCTTTAACAATCATGGCTGCCCTTAAACTTGAATGACAAAACTTTATTTGTACAATTCCTCTAATCGTCCCGTTTTGAGATAATGAGTTGCAGGAAAGATACGCAGGCGGACTTTTTACAATGATGTTTATTTAAAAAGTGTATATATATATATATATATATATATATATATATGCACTGCACTTGCATTGGGAACGTATCCGATTTATTACTCCGTATGAAAGAGGTCTGAGTTGCATTTGAAAATACTGTATTCTGAATTGTACATTCACATTCACGTTAAATTAAATTAAGGTACATGTCACATACGAGCAAAAAACAAATCTGAATTGACTTTTGATATGAACACACTACAGTAGCCTTTGAGAATGAGGTGTGAGATTAGTGCTGTGCGCAAGAGTTGAGGTTTACATATGCCGTTGCTTTTTTTTTTGTCATCTGGTTTGGTACTCTTATGTTCTGGCAAAAAACCAAAAGAAATGCGGTTCTGTTTGCCCCTGCATTTTTGGATGTAAATACTTGCTAAAGTAATAAGGTTAAAATCTAATTGCACGACGACAGGACCATTCGACTTTCGCGGTGTCACTCTGTCAGAACATGCTATGATAGTGAGTGAAACAGTGCGAACCTGCAAAGACTGTTATGGATCGCCTCTGGTTGGTCAGGCTGAACTTGGCCACCATGTCGTTGGACATTTTTCCATGTCAGGCCACAGGAGTCAGTACAGCAGAGCCAGCTGCTGAGGCTCATAGCTCGGCCTCTAATTAAAACAGTGGAAAATGAGATAACTCGGCAGATCCATCATGGCCGCCGTGGGCTGTCAGAGCGCTCAGGGGCTGCCACCCACCGAATGTTTACATCAGGGCCACTCGGCCTCTCTGCTCTCAGGGTGTTTTTAGAGTCCCGGCCTGATTTCTCTAATGGGCCGAGAGGTTTTTTTAGCCTCCTTCCACCATTGCTTTGCTGCAAACCTCTCGTTGCTCCCACCACCCCCTCGCCTTCAAGTGCGCTTGATGGAGTTGACAGAGGCACGAGGTGGCGGCACCCCCATCGCCTGCTTCTATATTTCCCACCCACTCTGGCTTGTTAGGCCTTCATTTATTAGGCACTAATGGAAGCTGGGAGTGCTGTGATGTCATGCAGTGGTGCATGGAGAGGACAACTTTTTTTTTTTTTGTTGTTGCTTTTTTCATCTGCCCTCGCCCTTGTGTTGCTCTTCAGCTTTTGCCAGCAGCCTTTTGCTTCCGTTTGTTGCGTGCAGTTTTTGTGGGCGGTTATTAAGGTTTTGCACAGAGCACAAAAGCCCGATTATCGAGCGGCCCCGTTGCAAGGTCGTCTACAGAATATGATGGCGGACATAGAGGTCTCCAGCATACCAGGGTCGGCAATCATGTACGGACCGGGAATTGGAACGTGTCCCCGCTGCTTAGCCAGTGTTATATGAACTATTTTGACAGCTGCCTTTTTGAAAAAAAAAAAAAAGGCGATCAAACTAGGAGCGTGATTAGTTTCAGGGAAAAGCTGGGTTCATTCTTGCTGGATAATAGTGGCGTGTTCAGCAAATCTCTTTCGAACTCCCATGCCAGCCCCACTAATGATCTTAAGGCCTCTTCCACGACTTTTGCCAGCACACAGGAGAGGAATCCAGCCTCAAGCTCTGTTTCCTCACCATATTTAGAGAACAGAAGCCTTTACACTGGAAGGAATGTGGAGGTATTGAGGTGAACTCAGCAGGAGACACGTTGGAACTTTGCAACCTGTTGGATTCTGATAACTTTCCCACTTACAAAATTCGACAGGTACTTTCTTGGCCTATCCGCCAACTCTCTTTAAAGCAGAGCTTCTCAATTCTTTTCTGTGAAGCTCCTTCCCCTTGCCTCAGGAGGAAGAAACCGCCGAGCTCGTCGCTGCAACTATCAATGGTATCATGCCTTGCTCAAAAGGTCACCTCCTGAAATCGACTTGCATTTCTCCAACAACCTCTCCCAGTTTCCAAAGTTTGATCTGCAGTGGTCTCCATTCTGTGACCTTCACAGCCAAGTAATTGTGGACTAGCTACTGCTGCCCTCAAATTTCCATATCGGTCTTCCAAGCATGTTCTTTTCATTTACCAATTATAGATGGTGTTGCCTTGCTGACACATTTTATTGATAATGACGAGGATGTAGGTCTGTGTGTGTGTGCGTGCGTGTGCGTGTGCTTGAGTGAGGTGTCCTGCAGGCCACCCAGCAGCAAAGCTCATTAGTTTCCGCAACACATTACTTCATGTTATCACCACACAAAGACCATTGATCAAACTGCAGCACACGCTGATGACAAAGACCACAAATGTGATACTTTGTTCTGTAACGGGATCCGTGTTTTCCTTCTCATGGCTGCGGCATGCACACCCAAAGCGGCATTTAGAAATCAAGCAGGGGATCATTATGACTGCCCTCGCCCCATCCCACTCTTTCACTCTCTGTCTCTCTCTTTCTCTCCCTCTCTCTCTCTCTGCACTCGCTCTCTCCTGCAGAGGTAGCTAATATGTTTTCAGATGTCAAATGACTTCACAATTAGCCCAACGGGCATCACTCCGTCGCTGCATGGTGGGCTTTTGCCAAATAAGTGATTGGTAGATCAGGCTTTTGATATCTGTAAGATGACAAGTCATCCATCACACTGAAAGACCCCGCCCCCCAGACCACCTCTCACTCCTCAACGTAAGCTCTCCCCTTGCTGGCTCCTCAATGCTCGCTTGCTCTTTTACTTGTCCCGACTCCATGCCCTCATCACTCAGTCAGAATGAAGAAAAAAAAAAGTCAGAATGAGAGAGAGCAGGAGAGTAAACAGTGCAGGGAGATCAAGAGCCTTTTACAACCGCTCTAAATATTTGCATAAATGTGGTTGGAACACGTGGAACACACATGAAGAACATGAGAGATCCTGTCCAAATTTCTGCACACATCCATAAGTGAGCCACATGCAAACATGCATCTACACACTAATCAGCAGGATTCAGGTTGACTTGAGAGTGGTATATTTTGGAGCAAGACCACACTTGCACCAATAGAAGCCAATAACTGGTGCACTTAGATTGAGTGGCCATAGTATGGTTTGTGTTTCCACCATACACTATGTGTGTCGTACCTCAGCTACAAAGGATGCAAAGAGTTGACACACCCCTGTTAAAAAGCCTACAAGAACACCTGAACGTAAGATGACGTGTTGAAAATAATAGACCAGTCTCTCAATGTCCCCAATTTTCCAAAATAAAAAGTTATTTGTGAACCAATTGAATTTGTTCATGTATGAAAATACAATTTTGAGTGAGAACCTGCATGGGTTTTGGGAAAATAACAAATATTTTATTTGTTTGTGTCTTGAGCTACAAAGAGCTTTTGGTGTAATAGATCACTTGGGAAATAGGAGAATAAAGGGTGTTGCCTATTCTTGCCTAGAAACCTATTTGTAAAATAGACAGCAATGTGTAACAATGAACAATATTGTGTCAGAGTTCCAAACGATTAACTGTGGAGTACCACAAGGGGCAGATATTGGTCCTAAACAATTTATCGGATACGTCAATCGAATTTGTAGTTACAGATTTTTTTTTTTTAATACGTCATTTTTTTTGCCATGCTTCACAACTTTTCAAAGTGTCATGCAAAAAAGTTGTCTGCCATGACAAAAAAGTTGTCTGCCATAAAAATGTGAGCTTTCATGCTTGGTGGGCTGCTGTGGTGTCCTTGTGTTGATTCCTGCAACACTTCCATCTGCTTTGGACAAAAAAAACAAAACAAAAAAAACCCCACAGTGTGCAAATCACTCCAACTTCACTTGATTATTACACTAGGGGGGAAAATATCCCAATCCAAAAAAAAGACAAAAAAAATCTAACTCGCTGTCATCATCAGAACTCATGTCAGCTGACTAAGTCCTGTAGCGGTCTCACACAGCTGGTTTCAGTCTGAACCCCCGC
>CAAKHF010008597.1:0-11185 GCA_901007745.1 Hippocampus kuda
CCCCCAAACTTCATAACCCCCAACCACTCAGCTCACTAACTTCATTTCCTTCACACCGCCCGTCTCTTCCTTGAAAAGAGTACCACCAAAGGGGTGCTGGTGGCAATCCGCGCGAGGCAGCTCACCCATGCGCGGCTTTTTTAATTGGCCCGTCAAGGTCGCTATTTCACGCCGGGCAATCGCCGGGAAACAGGCGGCTCACTTATAAACTTTTGTTGTCCTGAGGTGTGTGCGTTCATTTGTGATTTTATCAGAGGGCCTAGAACTGCACAGGATGTCTTTGAAATTCAATAGGTGGTTCTCGTTCTCTAGACTTAATGTAGCTGGGGGGAAAAAAAAAATGTCCATATCTGCTGATGCAAAAACCAACATTTTATTCAATCGCCCGCATGTAGTTTTTAGAGGTCATTTGGTATAAAGGTTTCCTTTCATCACGCGGTGTTTGTCGCAGCGTTTCCTAACGCAGTGATTAGGAACACCAGCGTCAATAATGTTGTTCCCAGTGTCAAACAATGGACGGAAGGGCCAACATCCGTTTGAGTGAAAAATGGCATTCATGATCCTGCTGTGTTGCTTTCCTCAGGATATTGTATCACAGGTTTTCTAACACATTGCAACGGCAACCGACAAATTCCTTAAAAGATGGAGAAAAATGCCGTATGATAAAGGTAAGATGCCCGATGTTATGCTACTGCTGATATGAATACTGTATTTGAAATATATTTGCGAAAATGCATTCAATAACAATTTTATGTTCAAATTTTAACCTTTTGTCATTGAATTGAATCTTCATAACAATGCCTGTCATGCTTCTTGCAGCAAGCATCACAAGTGGTGGCGCAAAGGTGCAGTTCTGCCGGTCGTTTCTTTTTCAAGATCGGGATTGATTTGGGACCAAACTGAGAGTGGAAATTGCTGTGCTGTGTTGGCACCACGTGGTCAAACCGTTAACCGTTAAAAGTTAAACGGTCTGGTTTTAATTTGACGACTGATGTGAGGATAGTCATGAAAATAAGCTTTTTTTTTCTTTTTTTTAATCCAAGACTGTGCATGATATAATACTTGTTGCTACGCCTCACTGAACTCGGGAATAAAAGAGAACATTTGTCACCAAATTTGCACAGTGATGACAACTTTCATTGGACTGAACTATGGAAGAAGGAGTGCACAGTAGTCAAGTCAGTGCATCAAATGCTGCTTGCTGACAGGACAAGGTGAAGGACCAAAATTGGTGCACACCTGCCAACAATGAGGCGCTATGCTGGCACCATGTCATCCAACTCTGGAAGGAGTACTGTAGATAAGTCAGTGGCTGGCGATGAGTTTTGGACCAATGACTTCATTAGCTATTTAGTGTCCTTGAATCTTCATAATAATACAAAATAATACAAAAAAAAAAAGGAATATAATAACTCCATTTACACTGCTAGCATGTAAACAACGTTGCAGATTCCCCAGCTCACCCGCACGCAACGCATAGCCTACATATTCGATTGAATCCATTTACTGGTATGTAAGAGGCCATGGTGTGGCATGAAAGAAGAGCATTTCACATACAGTGTATGAAGGTAGTACTAAAGCAAAAAAAAACATTGTTACCTTGATCTTCCAATACATCAACTCCAAACCGCTACATTACAATATAACTCCTTCACAACCAGTTTGTGAATAACATCAAGAAATGAATAACATCATACTCAGTCCCCATAGATGCTAATCCAGAGGCCCCTGCCTGTCTGTGTGTCATGTTTCGGTTTGTGACCAACAGGTGGCACTGTGGGGCTTTCCCTGCAGCTGCACACCTGTTGGTCGTTAGATAATTAATGGCTTTAAAAGGACTCCCAGCCCGAGCACTCATTGTCGGGTCATTGTTGCTGTTTGCTCTTGGCTACGGTCATGTTTGTTTGTTACTGTTTGTTCCTGTCAAGTTTGTTTCGGTCATGTTTCTGTTATTGAGGTTTTAGCTTCTGCCATGGTTTTGTTTGTTACTTTGGATTTGTTTTGTTCTTGGGACTTTGTTTTGGATTTAGGTTTCTGTTTTAATACAATTCATCAAGTACAACCTGCTCCTCCCTCCTGCCTGTTCTTTGGGGTCCACCACCACCTCGCAACGTGACACTGTGAATGTTAACTTGTCCCCTCAAACTTAGCTACTCTGAAAGTTCCCCACCCCCCTTACAAAAAAAGAAAAAACTCCTGATTGAAACAAGCAACTCAACAAAGTAGTGGTCGTTGACCTCACCTCATCAAGTTGAGTTTTTCTCGTAAAGCATGCCTTGAAAGTGAATTGTTATCATTGTCTGATTTCGTCCTCCATCGTAAAGCAAGCTTCGGCGCACATAGAGCCGAACCAATCAGAAGCGCTTATAGCTGAACCACCGAGAGAAACTCATTCATGACAAGGTCTGCGGGAGGTCTTTCCAGAACCGAATGTACAATTTGATTGGCTGAAAGAAAATCCAGCGATTCCAATAGTGTGTCGCCAACACCCGGTTCTGAAGGCATTGGCCCAAATAATACGTGCATGGCTACACATTAAAACTGCGTTAAATGCAGCTTGATTCAATCACTGAATAAAGGTCATGTGGAAAACAGAGTCAAAATGTGCTTTGTCAGCATCCTATGATCCACGTTGCTTGAACAGCTTGCTTCATGTGATCATTCTAATGATGCATCATGATGGAAAACCTTTCAAGATGACATGCTGCTTGCTGCCATGCCCGAGTGAACTGTTGATCAAATCTGCGGGAAAAATAGTTACTTTGCGGGCATCGTGTGACCCACGTTGATACGCTTGCGTCATATGGCCGAACACATTTTCAGCTATAGTTACGGAGGCAAGCCTTGGTGCATGAAATACGTTTTGCTGCTATGCCTTTCCAAAAGTGACCATGAACTGACTTCTAACCCAATTAAGTGAAGGTCGTTTCAACCTTAAGTGACCCGCATAAATCCAAATGATGATTCATGGTCATCCGTAATGATTGTTCAAATGACCCACGGTGATTATTCAAAACTTGGTTGTTCAGACTGATTGTGGCAACCCTGCTTCTTGTACAGAAGTGGAAAAGGAGAATATTTGCAAATTCCTTGCATGTCTGGTTCCTCCATTAAGGCTTGCACTGTCTGGGGCTGCTCCTTTTTTCTTTTCCTTTTTTCTTTATTTTTTATTTTTTTGCACATTGACGTGGCTACGAGGTGTTTTTGCATCCAGAGAAAATGCTGCTAAACAACCTTCCATCATGCATTCCACTGCCATTCTTTCCTCCTCGCATGCTAACACTTCAGAACTGCTCCTCCCGGGACGCCATCCAAAACGTATTTTGAGATGATTTGGGCAACCTACACAGACATCTTGCGATTACATCGCTTGGAGTAAATGAAGCCCCTCACCCTGAAGTGTAATGAATTATTTATTTAGTTTAAGGGGCTACCATAGATGTTCCAGAGATGGAGATCCAGGCTGTCCCAGCCCTCTTTTTGTTCCTCGGGGAGGGAGCAAACGGCAGTGTGGCACCAGAGAAGGCCGGGCCCTCCTCCCCTATGTCAGATCTTTTCATGGAACAACACAGATTTTCTTAGCTTAACATTCTTATCAGTTCAACTTTAAAAAGACCCAACTTCAAAATGGTAGATGCCTTGTGGAATTTGCAGGGAAGTCCTTTCCACTTCGCTGGCCTCTCTGCACTTAATGGGATCCCCACGGATGGGGAAAAGAGCCTCCTTTTGCAAGGACGGTATTCCTGTTTTATGGATGAATATTTATTAGTGTGGTACCTTTTATTCATTTGTAGACGCAACCAAGGACAAAATCCAGAAGATGTCTGACGGGATATGATACTCACCTGAATTGTTTACATCAGTCATTGCAATGCAAGAGAAAATACAGGAGATGTCATAACAATGCCAGATCTCAACATGGACGAGACATACGAACACCTTTATGTTTGTCGCCCGGGGATAACTTGTAAATCCGCCCGATCTGTCAACAGCAGTACAGAAACATTGAAAACATTTTTATGTTGTCTTACGTTGCCCGATACACTTTAAAAAAAAACACAGTTAAACTTACGGTAATTAAAACATGAATTAAAACATACTTTTCATTCTATTCCCCAGCACCTGTTTTCACTGCCTAGCTTTCTCAATTAAAATAAAAAGCATGCTTGCTTCAAGCTGTTTACTTTCATTTGTCACTCACAGCTGCAGTTCACAGTAAAACTGCTACATTAAAAAAAAAAGTGACTTCAACATTTTCTATTGAACAGTTTCAATGGTGTCTGCTAGCTTAACGAAGGTTAGCATTGATGTTAGCGCCACCTAGATCAGTGCAGGGGTGCCTAATGAAGTGCCCGGTGCGTGTGCAACAAAACACTCCTCTTTGTAGTCTCTTCCTGACATTGGGCCATCAAAACAAACTTCAACTTTCAATAAACCTTTTCTTTGAAACGGGCTCACACATTGCTCAGATGTTGTCCCGGTGTGTGTAAGAGGGAAGTATTAAATTAAAGAAAGTCAGACATTCTATCGGGCTGGTATTTCTGAAGGTAGTAGTTTCCCTATAAATGAATGACCTCGCAATGCCTCCTGATGCGTTGCCACTCATGGGCTCATAAGTTCACCATGTAACCTCACGTGGCGGTATTTGGCGCCGCAGGCTTGAGGCTGAGCTCAGACGAGAGGATATTTGAAGAGTGACATATGGCGGCGAGACACAGTGTATGCTGTCATTACAAGCGATATGCTCTTTTATGCCCTTAGTGTGTGTGTGTGTGTGTGTGTGTGTGCGTGTGTGTGTGTGTGTGTGTGTGTGTGTGTGTGTGTGTGTGTGTGTGAGTACAAAAGTATAAATGCAGTTTCACAATGATTTAATATTCATTTTGCTCGCTTGAAAACTGGGCAGGCGGCACGAGAGAAGACTGGTGAGCATATCTGCCTCACAGTGCAGAGGCCGTGGGTTCGATCCCGGCTCCGTGGGTCCTGTGTGGAGTTGGCATGTTCTCCCCATGCCTTGCATGGGTTTTCTCAGGGTATTCTGGTTTCCTCCCACATTCCCAAAATATACACAGTAGGTTAACTGATCGTTCTGAGTGTCCCCTCGGTGTGATTGTGAGCGCAAATGGTTGTTTTTCTCTGTGTGCCCTGCGGTTCAGGGTGTATCCCACCTGCTACACAAAGTCAGCTGGGATAGGCTCCCGCACACACATACAACCCTCGTGTGGATAAAGCCCTTCATGGAATGGATGGATGAATGAATTCTTCAGGTACAAAATAGTTTCCCACTTTTGTTCACTTATATTACCTTGCATTGTGCACTTAAGTAGATACTCAAGTAATGTACAGAAACCTGAAAATTCTACTGGAGTACAATAATCTCCACTACTGGAAATAGCATTTGTCATTTGTGTGAGATGTGGCTTGTCCAGCCCACTTGAGTTAGCATGAAGTGTAAGATCCTGCCATAAACCAGCAAACAAAGTGCAGATTTTAGACCAATTCAAAATCACTCCATTTATTCATGGGCAACAGGAAATAAAGCCTAAAAGTCATTGCGTCTGTGTTATTCAGTCATTCTCACTCATTCCCCCGAATTCTAAATCTAGCGACTGCTTGTCATTCAGCGGCGTTTTGAAGAAAAACACAGAGTGAAATGAATCTGCTGTCACCTCTCATTTGGGTCTGGCCAGCCCAAGTCAATAAGAAACGTGTTGTTCCCTGGAAGGATGCAAGCTTGAGCCGGGCTCTCAAGTTTGGGGTTTTTAACCCCCGTCTCCACATTCTCAAAGCATTTACTTTGAGGCCCGCGTCTCTCCTTCCACCTCCGCAACCCCCTCCCAGACATGTCTGACAGGCTGAACTCGACATGAGCTGCTCGGGAGCCTACAAAAATCATTCATCTGTGCCTTGAGACGGTCAAATCTGGATCTAATAAAGGGAGCTTGCCGATTGATCCTTTTCATGAAAAAAGGTAGTACCGACTCTGGCCACTGGAGGACTCTGTGGTTCAAGCCAGAGGCAAGCTCATTGAAGACTTTTGGTGCCCTTTTTATTCATAAAATGAAAGCAGAGAATTCAACGTGCCCAAAAAACAATCAACAATTCCATTTCTTTTCTATAAAAAAATGTTCTCATTGGGGTAAGGGGTGCGCTGGAGCCTATGACTGCTGACTTTGGGCAAATGGCAGGAGGCACGTTGGGCTGGTTACCAGCGAATCACAGCTCGGGCACATGTAGTCATGACAATTATGAATGTCAGTTTCCCTAATATGAATATTTATGAGTTGTAGGAGGAAGCAGGAGCCCCTGGAGAACATGCAAACTCCAGATCGGAAGTCTAGGAGCCAAGAGTCAAACCCCACACCTCAGAATGTTGAAGAAGGCATGCAAACAGCTCGAACCACCGTGCTGCTAATGCACAAACAGAGGTGTCAAATCCAGGTCCAAACAGAGCTCGTTTGAATGCCGTTTGAGTAAAAGCACCTGTGGCTAAAGCCAAACTGTGACAGGATTTTTACTTTCGGGACCCGGATTTGACACCTCTGTGCACTCACAGTGTCTTTTGCAGAAAGGTATTTTAAGAACAAATGGTTTATCACGAAGGCCTTCGGAGTTGAACCTCTACAAGATAGTTTACACGAGCTGGTTTTGAATGTAATATGTCACAAAATACAGTCGAACGGTGTATGTCAAAACATCCATAATTCAAGCAAACGTCCTGAAAAATTAAAATGTTAAAATGTTGACATTTGGAACCGCCATCTATAATGATGTCAACTTACTTCACTGGAACTTAGTTCAGCCAGCAGTGAAGTTTTAACTCTGCACGTTTAGTTTTCTCCTTGACGTGTGGCACCTTATTCATTTATTGATTTCTAAAATAATAATTACACTCACACTTCGGGACAATGTAGAGTGAGAGCCGAAATCGAACCCTGCACCTCTGCACCGTGAGGCCGACGTGCTAACCAGTTGACCACCGTGGCACCCTTTGTATAGTTATAGTATAAAATATTATTCTAGGTTATTATAAACATTTCAAACGGGGGTGGGGGTCAATACCCTGGAAGTTACAATTTCTATTTCCATTATGCCTTAGGGGAAAATTTGTTGAGAGGATGACCAGCAACTCAAGCACTTAAAGTTTCCACGGTTTCTAAAACAGGAAGTGCCCTCTTGTGTACTGATACTGTTCAAACATGACAGCAGCATTCTACACAGTCCATCTACAGGCGGGCGAGCAAGCAAAGCAGTGAGTCACTTTTTTACGCCAGTATTTATTTGTGAGTGAGGGCACGATATAGCACGTGGAGGAAACCGCAGCATTCCAAAGTGACTTTTTAAGTGGCCGAGCGGCTCTGTCATCACGCTTGCGTGGAGGGGAAGTGTTCACACATGGGCGGGGTATTGGAAATGCATAAGTAACTAGCTGGTAACTGAAGTGATCGCGTTCCATGTGTCACATTGTGGTTTTTGTTTGGGGTTTTATGTTGTTTTTAGTGTCTAATGTCAACTGGCATTTGCTCTCTCTGTCTAATGCTTGGCGTAATTTTTATTTATTTTTTTGCCTTGTTTGTGTTTCCGAAAACCACTGATAGAGGGCACAGTTGAGCCGTGGGACAAGCTGCAGCTCTCACTTCAAGCTTGTTAGAAATGTTTTTTTTTTCTTAACAACTCTTTAACCGGAGCTTGAATATCTTCCTACTTTAATAGGATAACCTACATAGCATTTCACAACAGCGCGTTTTCTATCAAACATTGTCTCGTCTTCAGTGTTTTTTTTTAATCTTCTTGGTTGAATTTGCATATGAGCACAGTTTGATGGAGGTCAAATGAAAGTCGTCCTATATATTCCATCTCAACTCAAATTTGAGAAATAGAGCAGCTTGTTTCAAACCTAAATGTGTACAACATGTAATTATCAAGTAAATGAGGCCTTTTTCTTATGTTTGTTGCACTAAATTTACTTTTTTGTTTTGCTGTTAATCAAAAGTTAGTATTTATAAGTCAAATTTATGACAACATATTTTTCTGTACATTAGCATCTTGTGGAAATCCCAAATTTAAAACCTCTCTAAACTGTTTTGAGCCCCAAAAAAAGAACATTTTGTTGGGGTAACCCTTCATCCGTGTAAAAAGCAGAAAGATTTAGGCTTTTTTGTTGTTGTCATTGTTCCCTCATACAAGAATATTTGTCAGTATTTTTAATATCTTATGTCAAACTCAGACCACGTGGCTGCAGATACAGAGAAGGGAAAGGATATTACGAAAAGTTCAACCAAGACAGGTCAAAGAAAGTGGGCTTCCGAGTAGGAAATGAAATAATATGGGGTCAAAACCAGAAACAGACTGCTTCCTTAAAAAGAAAAAAAAAAACCCCTGCATAGTACGGACCTGACATCTTTAAACCAAGTGTGCTCTATAAATAGCTTTCAGCACAGAGTAAGGTGTGGGAGTTGCAAGAGGGGCTGAGTGAGGTGTGGATGAGTGGAGGCGGCCGGCGGTTGGAAACGGGAACATGACGCTGAGAGCCAAACAAAGACACACCTACTTGCCAGACAGCCGCGATATGAAAAATGTGTGTGTGAGTTTGTGTGCGTGAGTGTGTGTAGTCAAGTGAAAGTATAGGAGAACTTGAGCTATCCCAGCACTTCTATTTTACAAACACAGTCTCTTAGTTCAAAATTAAGTGAAGCAGAGATGTGCAGATAAAATATGGGCATGCCTTTACTTTCTGGAACACAAAGGTTTTTTTTTTTGTTTGTTTGTTCTTCTCAAACCACATTTGAGTCGAGCTTTGCAAAGTGATTGGGGGCCATGAACCAGACAAAGAAGTTGCAGTTCTAGAAAATCACATTTGTGGTAGATAACCAATCAGCATTCCATTCGTAAATTGGTCCCAAGCAACTCCGCAATGATCTCGTGTTCAACAAGTATCACTCTGCTACCTTCAAAAGCGTGTTGGGAGTTTTTATGACATTGCATGTGTAAACTAGTTCAATTGATTTGGACGAAACAATCAGGATTTGATTGTAATTGAACAGGTTTTACAAAAAGATGGCATCTGAGCAATTTGTGACCTCCCCTCTATTCATTTACAACAGCGTTTATCCTCATTAGGCTCGCAGATGAGTACGAAATTGTCACGGCTGACTAGGGACACGAACTCTGGAGTTGTCGCAGTGCACATATTGTATTCAACACAAGCATTTATTCTCAGATTTACATCTGTGGACAATTTAGAGTGAACCTAGATTGCATGTTTTTGGACTGTGAGAGGATGCCCGCTAAAGCATGGGAAGAACATGCAAATGCAAACCCAGAACCTGTCGATAGTAAACCAGGCGTGCTTACGACTACTTCACCATGCTGCCCCAATTAACAGAATAGCCAACACTAAAACCACCCGTTCAACAGTACAAAAATTCATGATAGGAAAACCCAAATGACTTTTTTTGTGTTTTGTTTTCTTTTCTTGACCATTTTTTTTCTAAACCAGACTTCTCTGATACAAAAGAGGAATGTGATATGAATAATGTGGACTTTTTTTTGGAAACTTATAGTTTAAGAATACCAATTGGCTGTGTCTAGTAATTAAATGAGTCAAGGCACCAAATAGGTTACTAGTGAAAAGCCACTGACAAGCGGCTCCTTTCCTCCGCTCATCACCCTGATAAGCAAGCCGCCTTCTGAAGCCGGAAGCTCATCACAGGCTGCCTCCAGTGAGCAACGTCGACAGGTCCTCTACTTGGGCTGATGTTGTTATCATGTTAACACCACGGACGGGGATGTCGTGACACTAACACCGAGTGCAACCGGTCCCCAGGGAAAGAATGACATTGTTCTTTTCAATCCAAACTAAAGGGAGAGAATTCTTTGATCACTCAGATGGGGAATTGTTTTTAACACCTTCTCTTTCGGGTATTCTTTCAGCAAGTAGCCCTCCCGCTGGCCTCCCCTCGCTCCTCCTAATGAGGGTGTGCATCGCCTTCGCAGAGCCTCCTCGGCTAATTACATGACAAGCATCCCCTTCTGGTACACTAATGAAGAGGAATGGCGAGGCCTAAGACGCCACCGAAGGGACGGTGACGGCGGCTGAGTTAGCCGCACGGGGCGGGTGCGTGGCCATGAGTTGGGGGTGAGGGGTGGAAGAGAAAGTGGGTCGTTGGCCTGGGAAGTTGCTGATCAAAAGACGCTTCTCGTGTGACATCACATTTCTACTGAAGAAGGCAGGGTAGAGGACAAGCGGTCAAGTGAGTGAGATAACAGACGTCCTCATAAGGAAATTTTTTTTTTCACGAAAACCTGACATCAGTGGATCGATGAGCGATAACTCTAACAATGGATAAGACTTCTCTTTGTGCGTTTTGCATTGTGGGTAAAACGATGTCAGCAAGAAGAGTCTCATGCTGGTCTCTTGTTCTCTCCTTCTCTGTTGAGTCGGATTTTTTTTCTCTTATCGGGTAACATATTTGAAGACAACATATTAGCATGATTGCCGTAAACTAAACTTACGTACAATTTGTTCTATTCCCCTGGACTCTGGCTACTCCTCTTCCACTGGCAAACCGATAACTGCCAGATGTTGGGCACTCAAGTCAGATGACTCGAATTGATTCAGACATAAGTCACCATTTTTAGGACTCGCGTGGCTCAAATGAATGAAAGACTCATCTTTACTTTGACTTGTATTCATGAGAGTAAACTTGAACCACCCGACTCGAAAGGTCTTCCCCCTTTACATTTTAAAATATCAATCTCTCAGTTAGGCTGCTCAAGATTCACGTCTGTTATGTGTTTAATTGACATCGTAACAAAGTAATCGACAATACAGAGACGAGCTGGTGTCATGACTGTTCTGTCTGGTTTGTGTTTCCAGCCGGAGCGGTCGGCGGTTCCCTCCAGCAGCGCGCTTGTCATGCATCTTTATTAGTCGAGTATACAAGGACTGCTGTTGGAGAGGCTAGTTTGGACTGTATAGGTGGAGTTCAATTGGAGTAAACCCTGTCCATCCCTGGGTGTCGGTCTGCAATGATACAAGGATGTGGCGCTGCAGTGAAGGGCGTTTCCCTCCAGCAGGCGCACTGTTCCTTGTTCCCAATCAAAGCCTTGCCCAGTATTTCAGGACCGCTAAATTGCCGACTCTCTTTCGGATTATTGACCTCGCTGCTGTTTCTGCTCCAGTGTT
>CAAKHF010008598.1:0-13590 GCA_901007745.1 Hippocampus kuda
AAGCAAAAATAAAAAAAAAAAAAGCACAACCCCCCCCCCCGCCACACACACACAGCTCAGTCTACATAAGTAACAATTGAAAACAAATAATACAACCAGACACAACAATACAAAACAATACATCTTTATTTATTTAGCACTATTCACATAAAACAAACAGCATACCAAAACAAAGACATAGTCTCATGCTGTATTGGAAGTCAAGTCATAATAATGGACACTGAGGGGGTCTGTGTAATGTGCACAGGGAGGTCATTCCTTCATTTGGGACCAGCAATAGAAAAAGCTCTATCCCCGCTCAGCTTTCGCTTAGAATTTGGTACCTGGTTGAGCAGCTGGTCAGATGAGCTGAGTTACTGGGCACGAGCATGGGGATGGAGCATCTCAGGTAGGGTGAGACTATTAAGAAATGCAAAAACAAACAGAAAAACCTTAAAAATCAACTGTAAAATGCCATAAGCAGCGTACTGGAGGGAGGCCACAATAGGAATATGTGCTTCCTCTTACGTGTTCCAGTTAAGAGGCGAGCAGCAGCATGTTAAAACAACTAGAGATGCGAGCAGACGTCTTCCTCGGCCTGTCGAGATTTGTTGCTAGATAAATTCTACGTGCTTGAAGATAACTGCTGAAAACATGTGCCAAGACAGAGAGCCGTGTAGTACTGAATTGTAGAGATATTGTGTTGCATTGTTTATCACCATTTCAGTCTTCCTGATATTTTGGGGATGCTTTAAATTACATTATGACATTGATATAAAAACTCAAGCGCTTTAGTTCACATTAACAATTATCTATGCAATTGTGATATGCAGTTAGCTCGCTAGCTACTGTATGCCTGCACCTTGAAATTCAGTACATTCGCGCCCCCCCAATTTTGCTGCTGTAGACCGTAAATTTCCCCAGTGTGGGATAAATAAAGATATCTTATCTTGCATCTTCCGACTGGATAGCTTGCTGATTTGGTTGCTTTAAAGCACCTTGTAGTGTGCTCGCGTCACAGAGAGCAGGTCGAAAAGCAAGGCAGGGGAGAAAAAGACAGCCAGTGTGTGGACCGGGGTTTCGAGCTGGCAAGACAGCTTTAGAGTGCCGTCTTGAGCATGCACACTTTATGTAGAGAAGGCGGGAAAGCAAGGTGAAAACAATGTACAAGTCCGACGTGACAGCCAACATGAGGACTGGTAATTTACGCTGGCGTGACTGCTTTCGAGCAACTCATTGTTATGGCCTGGAAAAGCCCAGCACTTGTCAACGGATATATTGTATTTTCGTGGCTCAAATTTATTTTCTTATGGGTAGGCATAAGAAAGATGCTGAACAAAGTAGCATCTGTTTTTCCAAGTCATAGAAGTAGTATGTGATTGACAATTGAGCTGAGTGTGGGATCAGCACATTCAGTGGGCACGCCCTCTCCGTCTGAGAGCAGAGAGAACGACTTGATTTTCTTGAATTTTGAAGCCTCATTTCATAAACTTACTGATTTGATTTTTTATGCATTCAAATTTCACAGGGTTGTAACCAATACTTTGCTCTGTAGTGAGTCAACCTTAGAAGAAATTTGTACATCCATTTTTAAGCTGCTAGTCACTTTTGGGAAAAATACTCACGAGAGCGGTAGGAAAAGTCACAAATTTTGCAACACTGACTGCACTTTTGTGAACAAGCTCCTCTGCTTGCAGCCATGTTGTTAGTGCAAGCATCACATTGAACAACAGAAGCATCTAAAAAAAAAAAAATCCACAAAAAATGTTCCCAGCAAAAAACTTGAATTAATCAAAAAAAGAAATTCTGTATGTGCCGTGTACCCTGTAGTGCTTGTTAGCTCTGTGTTTAATCTATTTCCAATCCTTAACAAGGGAAGAACCTGATTCATGAAAAACATTTTTTTTCACTTGGTGGATTTTATTGGCTTGGAGCCATCCAGGTCAACGGAATACGTCAATGAAAAGGATATCCCTTTGTGACGGTTGCAAACTCTCAGGATTCCCGTGGGTGTGTCCTGAGAATGACTACAATAGGGATTTAAGTGGCATACAAAAATTTACAAGAGAGCATTTTGCAACTTCACACACATTCTTCATCAAAAGCTAAAAAACCCCCAAAAAACATGTAAAATTGTCTTTCATCAGGGGTCCTACAAGGGCCAGACCATGATGTTTATCATTATCATAATTATGATCGTTTGTAGGTCAGGCTATAAATGGTCCACAGGCCATAGGTTGACCAAGTCTGATGTATTTTAAATTATTGTGAAAAAGACTTTATTCGGGGTTTTATTTTTGGGGGGGGGGGGCAAGAAAAAAAAACGTGGGTGATTCATTTGACCCAACTGGTGGTCGGTTCCTTTTCAACCCATAATTGGGTTATTTCCCCCCCCCCCCAACTGTTTTCATAATGTATTTTGTAACACAGTCACAAAGTGATTAGGACATCCACAGCACATTTTTGAAGTTCTCGGTTCAAATCTCAGCTCGGGGCTTCCTTATTGAGTTTGCATCTTCTCCACGCGTCTGTGTGTTCTCATAAGGCCCGTATGAAGACAAGTGGTATCGAAAATGAGTTTATGACATGTTTTTCATAGCAGTCATTTTGACACGAAGTAAAATAATACCCTTTTTTAAACTTGTATTTAACCAGATAAAAGTTTATAGCAGTTTATACCAAGGTCTTATTTAAAACGGTGGCCTGGCCAAGCCATAAGCAGCATAGCTAGTATTAACAATGACAATAAGTAGGGAAAAAGTCACATTTTAAATGATATACTATATTTAAAAACATGTATTTATTTTTATGAATTTTGAGTATATATTTATCGAATTCATCCTGTTTTTTGTTTGTGAAATTTGAATTGTGATGTAATTGAAATGACAAATGACTGATTGAAAGCTAATCGAATGCTTCTACTACAACTAATACTCGTATATTAATGAATTTATTTTTACATTATTACTGTGTTTTTACATTTTCCATGTATTTAAAAATAGGTTTAAGTAAATAAAACATTGAATATATTTGTGCGTTATGCCCCTCCCATTCCTTTAAAAAAATAGTCATTCATAAACACAAATATCACTATTCAAATATTGTTAGAGCCAAATGGTAAACCCCTGTAGTGGTCTCCCCCAGTATTTCTTAGTGTATGATAGTACCACTGGGGCTACTCGCAGTCCCTCTGAGACTGGGAGGCGAAAGAATTGAATAGAATCATAATTTAAGTACTTTTCTTCACATAGTTAATGGTTTTTATTAATTATTATTAGTCATGATGGTGGCACTTTGAGAGTGAAGCGTTTCTTTCAGTGCAAATGCACTGACCCATATTTTTCCCTTTAAAAATAGTCAAATATTTAAACAGAAATGTCACTTTTCAAGTATTGTAAGAATAAAACTCAAATAGTGATCAATATAACCTCAGCTGTGTACCGTGGTGTATGTATTATGTTGCTGACCTAGTTTTTGTCTCCAAATCTATGAATCTTTCCATACTTATAACACTTAAAATCCACAAGTTTCCTCTCCGAAATAGTCAGACGGTGAGAAATACCCCCCTTACGTTGGAAATTATTCAAAAAAAGAGAATAGCGTCTATGATTACCCGCCAGCGAGGTAAGCTTTGGCTTATTCCAGTGCGAGAGGGAATCCCTCGACGTCACCAAGGATACCAAACACAACAGCGGTGCACAAATATGGGCATGTACGTCAGCGGAACCCCGAGGCGGGACTTAAATGCCTCGGTTGTAGGCTACTCAAGGAGGATTCATTCATAAGACAAAATCTGCTTGTTTGTACCGTAATTCCGTCGTGCATTCGCCGGGTCGTGCCGCCAATCGGAGTTTATGGATCTATCGAGCTTCGGATCGAAGAAGTAGTTTGAACCTTGGGAGTGGAAGGAGAACACATCTTCAGGGCAATTCCCCCCGCTTTCTGGTTGCGGGGAAGTGGATTAAAGCTTCTTCATGCAACTTTTTTGGGAAGACACCAGGAGCGCCTCACCGCAAAACAGCAATAAAACGAGTAACGGTGAGTTTGCCGGTTTATTGGCATACTATAACCACTCATATGGGAGTTTTTTGTTGTTGTTTGGTCCGTTTGTAATTTTGTGCGTTTATTCTAATGACAAACAACATTGGTACCCCCAAATATGTATATATACACAAAAACGAAATATTTTTGCAGGTGCCAAGCTCTCTCTCAGCCCTCGCGGGGAGATGTACCAAGGGTTCCCCGGCGACCCCGACAGCGGATCCCGTAGTAGCTCGTCCCCGTCCATAGAGTCCCAGTACCTTTCCTCCGTGGACTCATTCGGCAGCCCGCCGACCACCAGTGCTCCGCAAGTAAATCGAAATAAACACACTAAAAAGTGTCTAAATGTTCTCTTACTGCATATGTTCATGGAGCTACCCGGAAATAGCAAGGAGCTCGCTCGCTACCTACCGTCAATTTTTATCCAAATTAAAAAAATATATATTCGTTTTCGGCGTTAGTCGTGTTATGTAAACATATCTCTGAGTGTGTACACGGTGTAAAAAAAAAAGCTGTACCGGCTCCAGGCACGGAAAACGTGCTCGCTTCTTGTTGCCGGTGACACATACACAGTTGCTAGCCTCCTCCGTCACGGAGGAAGCCCCTCCCCTCACGAAGATCCTCCACTCGAGCGCGTTTGCGCGCTTTCTCTCTCTCTCTCTCTCTCTCTCTCTCTCTCTCTCTCTCTCTCTCTCTCTCTCTCTCTCTCTCTCTCTCTCTCTCTCTCTCTCTCTCGCTCTGTGTGGATGTCTCTCGCTCTGTCTCTTTTCGAGGCAGTGACGTAAATGGACGTTCTATTTTGGAATGCTACGTCGCGTTGTCAAGGGGAACACCAGCCGGGGGTGTGACGGGGAGGAGGAAAGAGAAGGAGGGACTTTGGGGTTCTCTCTGTTAAAGCGGCAGGCCGTCTGGTCGACGTTGCATAATAAAAAGTAATTAATTGTAAAATGACATAGATTTGTCAGATTTGTAGTATTATATAATCAGTACTTCATGTCTAAATTCAAAAATCACTTTGCGTGCAGTATAATTAACATGTATACATATTAAACTCCGCGACCCTAGTGAGGATGAAGCGGTTCGGAAGATGAATGAATGAATGAACATATTAAACTTTCGTGACATTGTCCATCCAGCCATCCATTTTCTGATCCGCTTTATCCACACAAGGGTCGCGGGGCGTGCTGGAGCCTATCCCAGCTGTTTTCGGGCATTCAATTTCAAATTCAGTGCTACTTTTTAAATGAACCTAACATGCACATATGGGAAACGTGGGATGAAGCCAGAGTTCCCGGAGAACACAAACACAAGAGAAGGGAGAACATGCAAAAACTGAGAATCAAAGTTAGGGTAACCACTGTGCTTTTTATAGTTACCAGCCCTCATTTCCAAATCTGATGAATAATGGATTAAAGGGCATTAGGGTTTCAGCCCCAAAACTAACAGAACATCAGAAGAAAAATAAAAATAAAAAAAGTAGGCGGCAACTGTTTAGTATGGCCGCCACACAGTCCAGAGGTGCCGGGTTCAATTCCAGGCCCCGGCCTTCCTGTGTGGAGCTTGCATGTTCTCCCCGTGCCTGCACGGGTTTTCTCCGGGTGCTCCAGTTTCCTCCCACATAACAAAAACATGCATGGTTGATTAATGGAACACTCTAAATTTGTCTTAAGTATGATCGTGAGGGCGAATGATTGTTTGTCTATGTGTGCCTTGCGATTGGCTGGCAACCAGTTCAGGGTGTACGTTGCCTACTGCTCGAAGACAACTGGGATAGGCTCCAGCACACCCGTGACCCTTGTGTGGATAAGCGGATTAGAAAATGAATGGATGGATAAAAAACAACCAAATCATTTTATTTATATTTTGTCAATTTATGCCTAATGTCCATCCATCCATTTAATCTACTGCTTATCCATGGTCAGGATGGCTGGAGCCTCTCCCAGCTGACAACACCCTGAACTGGTCGCCGGTCAATTAGAGGGTAGAACATTTATTCACACTCACATTCACACGGTCAATGAGTAAGAAATGAATCCACGCCACCTGTACAGAAATTAGGCCAGTGAATCACCGCACCATCAGTACCTCTATGCCTACTATATTAAAATTATTTACAATACTTGGGAATAAACCCTAGCTGTTAAATTGACTCAAGCTACTGCGACCAGTAATTCTGCCTCTGAGTTTCCAAGTTTTCTCTAAGATTCCATAGTTTCCCGAATGTGTGTAAGACTTCCTGTCCATGTGTCCCTTGCCCCAGGAGTGTGTGTCAGCCGCAGCTGGCTTGAGCATTGTGGGTAGCGGGCCAGGATCCAGCGGCGGAGGGGAGATGCCCGGTTCGTTCGTGCCAACCGTCACTGCCATCACCACCAGTCAGGACCTGCAGTGGATGGTCCAGTCAACCCTCATCTCCTCCCAGGCCTCGGGACAGAGCGGCACCACCGGCACCTCCTCCATGACCCGACCAGTGCCACTGATTGATCCCTATGACATGCCAGGCACTAGCTACTCTTCCGGGTCCGCATTCTCTCCACCGAGTTCGGACACCCCTGGCCCAGCACCGGGCCCCATCCGCCAGTCCAGAGCCCGTAGCCGCCGCACTCGAGAAGAGTCTGTGAGTGAAGACGGAGATGTTGGTGTGTTAGTAAGTGTGTGTGCATGGACGGTGTGTTTGTTGGCATTCACATTTTACACATTTCTCTATCACATGAATTTTGCTTACCGGTACACTTGTTGGGTTGGACCATGTGCACATGTTCTTTGTGGAACAAACCATCCATTCAACTCAATTTTTTCTGTAGTTGAAATTCGAATGGAAGACGAGCCTACAAAATATTTTTTATTGAATAAATGTCATGCTTATTTGTGTGCAAATTAGAATATTAAGTAATGACAATACTTTTGCAAAAGTAATCAGTGAAGTGGATTCAATTCTGACTTTTAACTTTTCCCAGTCAGAGGTCCCCACTGCAAGGCACTCACATGATTTGTTTGGCACAGTTTCCACAGCCACCAATTTTTAACCAGGTTAAGTGACCAGGATATTCATTTTTCTTGCCTAAGGGGAACATCACCATTTGCCCTGGCCGGGTTTTGTACCTCAGTCCTTGTGTCCAAAGTCAGCTGTGTTACCAAGCCCCCAGCCACCGAACGCCGTTTTAACCATAGTACAAAAAATGGGTCTGCTGGTTAGCCGTGTTTTTAACTGAATCAACAAATACGATCGAAAAGCAAGAGAAACATATTAAAGCGGTATCTCACCGAGGGACGAATGCTTGTGAATGTTTACGAACGTAGAGAATGTTGGGTTTTCATCAGGGCTCATTAAAGTTTGCCCTGAAATTTCGAACATCTTCAAAATGTTCTTAAACTGAGCATCCTTTGCTGTCACAGCACTTTACGACATTGGTGTGTTTCACACAGTTAACAAGACTGCCAACCATCCAAAAATACATTTCTTCAAATTCACAACACTGCGTGACCAGCAGAAAATCACACAAACTACTCCTCTGGGGGCGATCAATTATAGCAATCATCAGTGAGTCCAGGTCTTGGGTTGCCCATCCTGCCAGCCAATCACTGAGCCGTACTTCCTTTTAAATTAGAATAGGGGTGTGGTTAAGACTAAAAGCAGACCTTTGTAAGTGGAAACAAAATGGTTTACAGTGTAGAGAATGGGTGGGTGGCATTTGATCTGCCATCTTCGATACCATTTATCCAGTATCGGGTCATAGCTGACTTTAGGCGAAAGGCAGACTATATCCTAGAGTGAGCGCCAGTCTACCACAGAGCATATGAAGAGAAAGACAACCATTTACGCGCACATTCACACCATCACTGAGTGGGAACTGAATCCTGAACACTGCATAGACCAAAGTAGGGCAATAATACCACTGCGCCATCAGTAATCCTCAGAGGAACTGCTGGAACGAAAACATTTCACCCACCAATGTTCTTTTTTATTTAAACATTAGGAAAAAGAATCCCCACCCCTGCTCTGGAGGCGCTTGTAGAGAAAGTAACATGAGACAAAAAGCTTGATGTAAAGATATCATATATCACTGGAGACAATTCGGTATGACTCCTTCCGAGTCAAAGCAACGCACTTAAGCACTTCTTCTTTTCACCCTAGCTGACTCCCGAAGAGGAGGAGAAGCGACGTGTCCGTCGAGAGAGGAACAAGCTGGCCGCCGCCAAGTGCAGAAACCGCCGACGGGAACTCACGGACAGGCTGCAATCGGTAAGCTTGGCTCACGCTCTAACGTAATGAAGGCGTAAGACTCGTATATCTTCACAATCTAATGAGATCCAATACAATTTTTTTTTTCAAAAATGAATATTTTCATTACCACAGAGCAGGAATGCAAACTCTACACAGAAAAGATGGGTTTGAGGTTTTAATGTTCTGAACCCCAGAACTGTGCCTGCAAGTTCTGCAAGCTAACGCCCAGGACATTGTGCTGCCCTCATTGAATCATATTTCAAAATAAAGACATTAGCATACCGCTCAATGGACTGAAAGGTCCTCTGACAGGAAAAAAAACTCTCGCCTCTGATCGAAATTCTTATTGACCTCTTTAATTGAAGCCAAGTTGATTGTGCAGGTGTGCCTGATAAGGGTTGAACGACTTAAATTTTTTTGTAGTTGAGCCAATGTGATAATAGGTAACTTGACATTGTTTCAGCGATGATGTCGCTGATATTTTTTGAATAAACTAGTCTGTGCATGCTTTTGCGTTATCACACAAGGTCACTTAATTACTTTCCCCACCGTCTGCCCCTAACCCCCGTACTCGTTCATGCGATCATGGTCAGACACTCATCCATTCACATTCAGATATCTTAATTCCCTTGCAGACCGTTGGAACTCGAACACTGATTCATGTAACACAACTACAGGCTTGCGACTCCCCAATATACTGTACTGTCTTTCATTGTTACAGGAGGGCGTGCGTTGAGTTTACTAATGGCCGATGTGAGGATTGAGGCTATTTTCAGATAGGCGTTTGTAGAACTTTTGTTTTATTGATTTGCATATTTTGCAATTGATCGTGCAACCAGGCTCAGTTTTAGTGAAATGTTTACTTGAGGCACCACTGCTAGATTGCCTGTTTCCAGTGATGCGTCTGTGTAGAGCCAAAACAAGTGACTGGCAATTAATCGACTTCAAGCTATAGTTGTCACTAGTTGACTTTGAACCAATGAATCGACCGGCCACCTCATTTTAACCATTAGTACCTCCTAAAGTATCCATCCTAAAGCCAGGGTAAAATATTAACTCATTCACTCCCAAAGACGTTTTTAAACGTCTTTTCAGACTTGGTCCAGAATTGGCTGGTACTGAATGAGTTAACGAGAGTGCTTAATACACACTATCTTCAGTAGACCCCTCATCTTCCATGACCTTTCTCATCCTTTGTTCCTCCGTCCGCCCACACAGGAGACGGACATTCTGGAGGAGGAGAAGGCTGAGCTGGAGGCGGAGATTTCTGACCTGCAGAAGGAGAAGGAGCGCCTGGAATTTGTCCTGGTGACCCACCAGCCCAACTGCAAGATCCTATACCAGGAACAGCCTCAGCCAAGCTCGGCACAGCTCCCCATGCAGAACTTACAAGCTCCCCCCACCATTGTGGGCTTGGCTGTGAAGGATGACTCTTTCTATTTGGCTCCTGCCTACTCAGGCCACGCAGCCTCCACACAGTCGCAGATTCCGCCTCAACCGCAGCAGCAGCAACATGTCCAGCAGCCTCAGCCAGGAATGATACAGGAGGTAGAGTTTTCTCGTTCTTTCTATGGCCCGAATGAGGCGGCGGCACCTGGCGGGCCGTGCCTCATGGCCGGCGACAGTGGTGGTGGTGGTGGTGGTGGTAACCATGACGATGCGGGCATTGCCAGCCACAGCACTTCATACACATCTTCATTTGTGTTCACCTACCCAGAGGGAGCCTGCGGGGTCAGTGCCAACCATCGGAACAGCAGTAGCGAGCAGTCATCCGATTCCTTGAACTCGCCTTCCCTGCTGGCGCTCTGACTGCCCGACAAAACTCGCGCATACCTTAATGCTCGCTGAATAGGGGCTGACTGCCGCCCATTTAAGTTAAAGAACAAAATTAACGTGCATTCCAAGAGAGAGACGGATTCAAATTGCAAACGTCAATCAGTCAGCGTGCATGTAAAATACAGCTTAAACTAAACTCGGTCTCCAGTGAGCGGCCACAACTGCAACCGGTGCCCCCCCCACCGCGTTCCCTCTGAGGGTCTATCATCCTCTCCTCCATCCTTGCCCTTCCACCCTCCTCTTTTGCCCAGTGCCCAGAGGTGAGACACTTACCGCTCACCCTTCATCCGCCCAACCCTCCCTCAGCTTCCTCATGCTTGGAAGGCGGCGATCACCGCGTTGTTACAATTCCTCTGCCGTGCCAGCATCTTTTTCTCCTCTTCTGTCTCTTGTGTTTCTCCCCCTCTCTCTCTGCCTCAAGTCCTCCACGCCCAAGAGCCCGAAGACCCCCTCCAGTCCCTGGGACCTTGAGTGAATCGCCCGGCCCCCAACCTAATACTTACACACACCTTAACTGCTCCATGTCGACTTGGATCGAGATTCTGCAGCGTGTTCCAAACAAGCGCACACTTCACTGGGAGCTCCAGTTCGACATTTGGATGCACAGTTGATGCAAAAAAAAAAAAAAAAGCAAGGCGGAGGTCTTTGGTTGAGCCACTTCTCGACACGATGAACACAAGGCATGTTGAGTGGCTCTGGGGGGGATGCTTTTGTTGACGTGAGCCAAATGCAAAACAAGCAAAAAAAAAAAAAATGTAAGTAAAAGCTCTGTCAATGAAGATTCTCAGTCATCCCGGTCATGGTAATCTGGAAGGAGTGAATCGAGGCAACCGGATTTGTCTTGTTTGTTGAAGGTATTCCAATCGTTTAATCCAAAAGGCTTCTTTGGTTCTCAATTTGTCAGATGATATGTGATGTCTCGAACCTTCACCGAAAAATTCAGAACTGCAGAAGACTTTGGATTGAAGGCGAAATGTCATCAACAAACGCAAAGAGTGTGACTGCCTCGATTCAACCTTTTTAAAAAATGTCGCTCTTGCCAACTGTGTGGAGGGTTTCTCTCTCAGTCAGAAGCTTCACCACACCACCATGGCTTTTGAGTCTCCGGATGATGCTTTTTTTTTCTTGCCTGTTTGCCTTTAACGGGAAATGCAGACAACCTCTCAACATGGGG
Organism: Hippocampus kuda; assembly: GCA_901007745.1. Taxonomy (NCBI): domain Eukaryota; kingdom Metazoa; phylum Chordata; class Actinopteri; order Syngnathiformes; family Syngnathidae; genus Hippocampus; species Hippocampus kuda. The sequence continues at coordinate 11,253 of CAAKHF010008598.1, forward strand.
CGTGCATACGACTGCACCTGGCCTGTTTATTTCTTTCTTAAGTGAGGTTGTCACGGAGGCTGACCCGGAAACAAAAAGAGGAGATTATCCGGGCCGATGTTAGGGCGCCAGCGTCCTCTCCTGCCTGTGAATTTGTGCCATTTGTTTTTTGCTCGTACGTTCCAGTGACACTTGTTGCATATTTTGTCTTTTTTATGTATTTGATTGTTCTGCTTTTACTTGTACGCCACACTGCAGCCCACCTCCAACTCTGTTGTTGTTGCAACGTTAAATATATATTTTTCCCTTGATTTGATCGTTTTCATGTGGCAACTTTGGAGGTATGCTGTGCACTTAAAGGTTTTGTGTGTGTTGAAAGTTAAAAAAAAAAAATCTTGTTCCATGTCTCATGTAAAAAGATATATATATAATATGTATATATATATATATATATATATATATATGAAATTATATAATGTCTGTATGTATAAATAAGTGTATGCGCTATGATTGTCAAGTATGAATGTGTTGCAGCTCTAGAGGGGATATTTTTGTCAATGAAGAAATTTGAAAGATGTTCTTGAGATTTACTTTTAAAATGAATATTTTTGTAAGAGAATGAAAAAAAATTATAGAAATATATACTGTATGATAGGTTTTAAAAAAATGGCCCTGTCCTTTAACATGAAGCATGATGTCATTGCCTCTCGCCATGTGTATTTATGTTTTACAAAACAGTATCAAGCACTATCCAAGACAGTCAATGTATGTATGTAACTATGACTATGTTACAAGGTTGTGATGACGCCATTTGTTTTGTCTGATTTTTCTCTGTGAGGTCTGACCCAAAGCTACTGACACCACCACTTTATCTTCAAAAATCGAAATTAAAAAAAGTACAGTATACTGAAGTCACTGTTACATCTACACAAAACATGTTATCTATTTGTATTTCTGCCCTTATAATAAACATGAATAATAAACAATAAAAAAATTGAAGAATCTTATAATATTCTTCAAGAATGAACTAAAATGTGTATTTGAAAGACAAACATATCATTTTACATAAAAGGCTTTATTTTTTTGAATAAAGAAATAAAAATGCAACATCCAAATAATGACAAATTGATGGTATAGTTTTCTGTCTGAGTGGCTCCTGGTGCTCAGGAAATGGGCGGACCTCACTTTTTGAACAGCTGAGTAAGAAATATTTTGGGACACCTTTTTGATTTATTTTCTCTCCAAAATGCAAATGTGATGAGAATATGTTTTAGTGTGTCAGAATACGCATAAAACATGTTCACTAGTTCTCATGTACATAGTTTTTTCTTCATTGCGGTGCTACTTTGCATTCATGATAAAAGAAAAAGGCAGTTATATGTTGTACACCACAGTTTACATTGGCTCTAGACTCCCTTGATGGACAGAGTAGTGAATTCCATGCAGCTGAATCTGTGGAAGCATATCAATCACCTTTTCATTGCATCGCGAGAATAATCAATGATGATTAAGAATATTCAATGCATCATTGAATGTGTGAATGACACCTCAGAGGCCCTTGCACTGAACGCACATCCATTCATTTCTTTCCTTTGTGGGTTCCTTTTACTTTCTATAAAGATGACACAATCAACCTGCTTGTACTGTACAACAGCCATCAACAAGAGTTGCTCCTATTTTTCTATGCTGAGGTGAATGTTGCAATGTATTTGTATTATTCTGCACAAGTCGCATATCCACACATAGTTGTACTTTTTGGGTGTGAAATGCAATACTTATGATGCTCTTGGATGAACATAATGTAGCAAATATTAGTCAGGGATGATAAACTGACTGCTACTGTATGTCCAGTGTGATAACTGTATTGCAAGAAAAACTTCAAATATTCCCACAGACTTACTACAACACTTATTTTCTATGGAGAAAAGTTATGAATTATTGTTTTTCCGTCTTTTATTTTAAATTCTTTTTGGGTGCACATTCATTTGTATCAATGTATCATCTTTCCCCCCTTATTTGACATTGTATGTTTTCATTATTTTTTGCTGCAAACTTTATCATTGTCACATAATGACAAACCGTACACATTGAGGTTACAACAGTGAAAGAGCCAAAGATATCTTGTTGGATATGTGACAATAACTTTACTTATATTTACAGTTAAGTTTGACATCAGGGTGCTACGACATTATGATTCTCTGCACAAATAATGTCAGACAGTTTTCAGTTTTGACGACACACGCGCGCGCACACACACACACACACACACACACACACACACACACACACACAAGCACACGCACACATGCACACACACACGCATGCACACACAAACATACGTGTGTGTGTGTATGTGTGT